>VCHN02000117.1:0-67972 GCA_007115665.2 Sequoiadendron giganteum
CCTTGAAATCAAGTTTCGTGAAACTCGACATTATATCAATTGGAATTCAACATTCACAAAAATTGATACAAAAATAAAGGGTCTTAATAGTAATTTACAACACAATCTTAATTCAAAGTCATCCACACATGGTTGATTGTGGGTGAGAAATGGGAATTCGCGCACAACTACAACGTAGCCTTAAAATCAACTTTTTGTTCTAATCGACGTTAAATCGACAGAAATTCAACATTCACAAAACCGATAGAAAATAAATGTTGTTAATAGTCATCTATAGAAAAATACTAAATCTAATTACTCCAAGCATGGATTATTGTAGGTGAAAAGTGTGAGTTCAAGTGACACAGCTACAACATAACACCATAAAATCAGGTTTTTGACGAACTTAACATTAAATCGATGGAAATTAAACATTCAAGAAAAGTGATAGATAATAAATGTTCTTAATATTCATCTACAACACAATCCTAAATCAAAGTTCTCCAAACATGATTGATTGTTGGTGAAAAATGGGAGTTTGTGTTACAAACCTGCAACGTAGCCTTAAAATCAGGTTTTCATCAAACTCGACATTTAATCTATGGAAATTCAACATTCATAAAAACTAATAGAAAATAAAGGTTCTTAATAGTCATCTACAACACAATCCTTAATCAAAGTTCTCCAAACATTGTTGATTGTGTGTAAAAATGGGAGTTCGCGTGACACAACTGTGACGTAGCATTAAAATCAGGTTTTCATCGAACTTGCATTAAATCAATGTAAATTGAACATTCACGATAATCGATAGAAAATAAAGGTTCTTAATAGTCATCTACAACACAATCCTAAATAAAATTTATCTAAACATGGTTGAAAGTTGGTGAAAAATTGAAGTTCATGTGACAAAGCTACAACATAGGCTTAAAATAAGGTTTTCACCAAACTCGACATTAAATCGATGGAAATTAAACATTCATGAAAGCCAATAGAAAATAAGGTTCTTAATAGTCATCTATAATATGATACTAGATTGAAGTTCTCTAAACATGGTTTATTATGGGTGAAAAAATGTGAGTTCGTGTGACACATTTGCAACATAGCCTTACAATTATGCTTTCATCGAACACGACATTAAATCGATGGAAATTGAACTCTCATGAAAATTGATAGAAAAAAATGTTCTTAATAGTCATCTTCAACACAATACTAAATCAAAGTTCTCCAAAAATGGTTGATTGTGTGTAAAAAATGCGAGTTCGCGTGGCAAAGCTGCAACGTACCCTCAAAATAAGGTTTTCGTCGAACTCGACATTAAATCGATGGAAATTAAATATTCATGAAAGATTCTTATTAGTCATCTACAACATAATCCTAAATCAAATTTCTCCAAAGATGGTTGATTACTAGTGAAAAATGGGAGTTCGCATGACACGTCTGCAATATAGCCTTAAAATAAGGTTTTCATCGTACTCGACATTAAATCGATGGAAATTAAACATTCACAAAAACCTATAGAAAATAAGCATTCTTAATAGTCATCTAGAACATAATACTAAATAAAATTTCTCCAAACATGGTTGATTGTGGGTGAAAAATGGGACTTCGTGTGACACAACTGCAACATAGCCTTAAAATAAGCTTTTCGTCGAAATTAACATTAAATCGATTGAAAGTCAACATTCACAAAAATTGATAGAAATTTAGGTTTCTTAATTGTCATCTACAACACAATCGTATATCAAAATTCTCCAAAAGTGGTTGATTATGGGTGAAAAATCAGAGCTCGTGTGACACAGCTACAACGTAGCCTTAAAATCAAGATTTCATTGAAGTCAACATTAAATTATTGGAAAATCAAGATTCAAAAAAATTGATAGAAAATAAAGGTTCATAATATTCATCTACAACATAATACTAAATCAAAGTTCTCGAAACATGGTTGATTGTGGGTGAAAAATGGGAGTTCGCATAACACATCTTCAACATAGGCTTGAAATGATGTTTTTCATCAAACTCGACATTAAATTGATGGAAATTCAACATTCACAAAAATCAATAGAAAATAAAGGTATGTAATAGTCATCTACAACATAATCTTAATAGAAGATTCTCCAAACATGGTTGATTAATATGGGTGAAAATGGGAGTTCGCGCATCACATGTGCAATGCAACCTTAAAATTAGGTTTTTGTCGAACTCCACATTAAATCGATAGAAATTCAACATTCATGAAAATTGATAGAAAATAAATATTCTTAATAGTCATCTACAATATAATACTAAATCAAAGTTTTGCAAACATGGTTGATTGTGGGTGAAAAATTGGAGTTCGAGTGACATAGCTACAACTTAGTCTTAAAATTAGGTTTTCGTCGAACGCGACATTAAATCGAACAAAATTGAACATTCACAAAAATCGATAGAAAATAAAGGTTCTTAATAATCATCTACAACAAAATCATAAATCAAACTTCTTCGAACATTGTTGATTGTGGGTGAAAAATGGGAGTTCGTGTGACAAAGTTGCAATGTAGACTTAAAATGAGGTTTTAGTTGAACTTGACATTAAACCGATGGAAATTCAACATTCATGAAAACCAGTAGAAAATAAAGGTTCTTAATAGTCATCTGCAACACAATCCTAATTTAAAGTTCTTCAAACATGGTTGATTGTGAGTGAAAAATGGGAGTTCGCATGACAAAGCTGCAACATAGCCTTAAAAGTTGGGTTTTCATCGAAATCGACAATAAATTGATGGAAATTCAACATATACAAAAACCAATAGAAAACAAAGGTTCCTAATAGTCATCTACACCATAGTCCTAAATCAAAGTTGTCCAAACATGGTTGATTATGGGTGAAAAATGGGATTTTGTGTGGCACATCTACAATGTAGTATTAAAATTAGGTTTTCGTCGAACTCGACATTAAATCGATGGAAATTGAATGTTCACGAAAATTAATAGAAAATAAAGGTATTCGTGAGACTCGACATTAAATCGATGGAAATTCAACATTCACAACATCCAATAGAAAACAAAGGTTCTTAAAAGTCATCTACAACATAATCTTGAATCAAAGTTCTCCAAACAAGGTTGATTTTCAGTGAAAAATGGGAGTTAGCATGACACATCTGCAACATAGCCTAGAAATCAGGTTTTTGTCAAACTCGACATTAAATCGATGGAAATTGATCATTCATGAAAATCGATAGAAAATATTTTTTTTCCAAACATGGTTGATTATGGGTGAAAAATGGGAGTTCGCATGACTCAGCTGCAACGTAGCCTTAAAATCATGTTTTCGCCAAACTCGACATTAAATCGATGGAAATTAAATATTCACGAAACTTAATAGAAAATAAAAGTTCTTAATAGTCATCTACAACACTATCCTAAATCAAAGTTCTCAAAACATGGTTGATTGGAGTTCGCATGACAGAACTGCAATGTAGCCTTAAAATCAGGTTTTCTTTGAACTTGACATTAAATCAGTGGAAATTCAACATTGATGAAAACCCATATAAAATAAAGGTTTTTAATTGTCATCTACAACCTAAATTTAAATCAAATTTCTCCAAACATGGTTGATTGTGGGTGAAAAATGGGAGTTTGGATGACAGAGCTACAACATTACCTTAAAATCAGATTTTTAACAAACTCGGCATTAAATCGAAGGAAATTCAACATTCACAAAAAGAGATAGAAAATAAAGGTACTTAATAGTCATGTAAAACATAATCCTAAATCAAAGTTCTCCAAACATGGTTTATTGTTGGTAAAAATGGGAGTTCACGTGACACAACTGGAATGTAGCCTTAAAATCAGGTTTTCGTGAAACTTGACATTTAATCATTGGAAATTTAACATTCACGAAATCCGATAGAATTTTTTTTTATTAATAATTATCTACAACTTAATCCTAATGAAAAGTTCTTCAAACATGGTTGACTATGGGTGAAAAATGGGAGTTCGTGTGACACAAATGCAACATAGCCTTCAAATCAGGTTTCGTTAAACTCGACATTATATCGATTGAAATTCAACACTCACGAAAATCGATACAAAAATAAAGGGTCTTAATTGTCATTTACAACACAATATTAAATCAAAGTTCTCCAAACATGGCTGATTATTGGCGAAAAATGGGAGTTAACGTGACACAACTGCAATGTAGTCTTAAAATTAGGTTTTTATTGAACTCAACATTAAATCGGTGGAAATTGAACATTCATGAAAAACTAATAGAAATTAAAAGTTCTTAATAGTCATCTACAACACAATACTAAATCAAAGTATTCCAAACATGGTTGATTGTGGGTTGAAAATAGAAGTTCACGTGACATAATTGCAAAATAGCCTTAAAATCAGGTTTTCGTCGAACTTGACATTAAATCGCTGGATTTTCAACATTCTTGAAACTGATAGAAAATAAGTGTTCTTAATAGTTATTTACAACACAATCTTTAATTCAAAGTTTCCCAAACATGATTGATTGTGGGTGAAAAAAGGGAGTTTGTGTGACAAAGGTGCAACGTAGCCTTAAAATCTTGATTTCGTCGAACTTGACATTAAATTGATGGAATTTCTACATTCACGAAAACCAATAGAAAATAAAGGTTCTTAACAGTCATCTACAAAACAATCCTAAATGAAATTTCTCCAAACATGGTTGATTGTGGGCGAAAAATGGGATTCTGTGTGACACAGGTGCAATGTGGCATTAAAATCATGTTTTCATTGAACTCGACATTAAACCGATGAAACTTCAACATTCACGAAAATCGATAGAAAATAAAGGTTCTTAATAGTCATCTACAAACATGGTTGATTGTGGGCAAGAAATTAGGGTTTGCGTGACAAAGTTATAACGTAGCCCTTAAATTAGATTTTCATCAAACTCAACATTTAATTGATGGAAATTCAATATTCACAAAAACTAATATAAAATAAAAGTTTTTAATAGTCATCTACAACATAATCAGAAATCAAAGTTCTCCAAACGTGATTAATTATGCGTGAAAAATGGGAGTTTGCATGACACATCTGCAAGGTAGCCTTAAAATTAGGTTTTCGTTGAACTTGACATTTAATTGATAGAAATTTAACATTCACAAAAATTGATAGAAAATAAAGGTTCTTAATAGTCATCTACAACACAATCCTAAATCAAAGTTCTCGAAATATGATTGATCTTGGGTGAAAAATGGGAGTTCGCTTAACACTGCTGCAATGTAGCCCTAAAACCAGGTTTTCATTGAACTCGACATTAAATCATTAGAAATTCAACATTCATGAAAACCGATACAAACTAAAGGTTCTTAGTAGTCATATACAACACAATCCTAAATCAAAGTTCTCAAAACATGGATGTTTACGGGTGAAAAATCCGAGTTCGAACGACACAACTGTAATGTAGCATTAAAATAGGGTTTTTGTCGAACTTGACATTAAATCGATGGAAATTCAACATTCATGAAAGCTGATAGAAATTAAAGTTTCTTAATAGTCATATACAACACAATCCCAAATCAAAGTTCTCCAACACATGGTTGATTGTTGGTGAAAATGGGAGTTCGCATGACACAGCTGCAACATAGCCTTAAAATCAGGTTTTCTTCAAACTTGACATTAAATCGATGGAAATTCAACATTCACAAAAACTGATAGAAATTAAAGTTTCTTAATAATCATCTATAACACAATCCTAAATAAAAAATTTCCAAACATTGTTTATTGTCGTTGAAAAATGGGAGTTCGCATGACAAAGATGCATTAGCCTTAAAATAAGGTTTTCGTCAAACTCGACCTTAAATTGAATCAAATTCAACATATAGAAAATAAATGCGCTTAATAGTCATCTAACACACAATACTAAATCAAAGTTCACCAAATATGGTTGACTGTGGGTGAAAAATGGGAGTTCGTGTGACACAGCTGCAACGTAGGCGTAAAATAAGTTTTTTGTGAAACTTGACATTAAATCGATACAAATTCAATATTCACGAAAGCTGATAGAAATTAAAAGTTCTTAATAGTCATCTACAACACAATCCTAAATCAAGGATATCCAAACATGCCTGATTTTAGGTGAAAAATGGGAGTTTGTGTGAAATAGATGCAACATAGCCTATAATTTAGGTTTTCGTTGAACTCAACATTAAATCGATGCAAAATCAATATTCACGAAATCGAATAGAAAAGAAAGGTTCTTAACAGTCATTGACAACACAATCCTCAATCAAAGTTCCCCAAACATGGATGTTTGTAGATGAAAAATGCGATTTCATGTGACACAGCTACAATGTAGCCTTAAAATAGGATTTTTGTCGAACACAACATTAAATCGATTGAAATTCAACATTCACAAAAACTGATAGAAAATAAAGGCTCTTAATTGTCATCTACAACACAATACTAAATCAAAGTTATCCAAACATGGTTGATTGTGGGTGAAAAATGGGAGTTTGCATTATATTGCTGCAAAGTAGCCTTAAAATCAGGTTTCCATCGAATTTGACATTAAATCAATGGAAAATTAACATTCACGAAAACCAATAGAAAATAAAGGTTCTTAATAGTTATCTACAAACCACAATCCTAAATAAAAATTATCAAAACATGGTTTCTTGTATGTGAAAAATGGAAGTTCGCATGACATAGCTGCAATGTAACCTTAAAATCAAGTTTTCATCAAACTCAACATTTAATCTATGGAAATTCAACATTGACAAATACAAATAAAAAATAAAGATTCTTAATAGTCATATACAAAATAATCATAAATCAAAGTTCTCCAGACATGGTTGATTATGTGTGAAATATGGGACTTTGCTTGACACGTCTGCAATGTATCCTTAAAATTATGTTTTCGTCAAACTCAACATTAAATCGATGGAAATTTTACATTCACAAAAATCGATACAAATCCCACATTCACAAAAATCAATACAAATCCCACATTCACAAAAATCGATAGAAAATAAATATTCTTAATAATCATCTAAAACACAATCCTAAATCAAATTTCTCCAAACATAGTTGACTGTGGGTGAAAAATGGGAGTTCGCATGACACAGCTACAATGTAGCCTTGAAATAAGGTTTTCATCGAACTCAATATTTAATCAATGAAAATTCAATATTCACGAAAACAAAAAGAAAATAAAGATACTTAATAGTCATCTACAACATAATCCTAAACCAAAGTTCTCCAAACATGGTTGATTATGCATGAAAAATGGGAGTTCGCGTGACACGACTGTGATGTAGCCTTAAAATTAGGCTTTTCGTCGAACTCGACATTAAATCGGAGGAAATTTAACATTCTCAAAAACCAATAGAAAATAATGATTCTTAATGGTCATATACAACATAATCCTAAATCAAAGTTCTCCAAACATGGCTAACTATGCATGAACAAAGGGAGTTTGTGTGACATGCCTGTAACGTAGCCTTAAAATTAGGATTTGGTCAAACTAAATCAAAGTTCTCCGAACATGGTTGATTGTGGGTGAAAAATGGGAACTCACATGAAAAAGTTGCAATGTAGCCTTAAAATAAAGTTTTTGTCAAACTCGACTTTAAATCGACGGAAATTCAACATTCAAGAAAATTGATAGAAAATAAAGGTTCTTACTAGTAATCTACAACACAATCCTAAATCAAATTTTTCCAAACATGGTTGATTGTGGGTGAAAATGGGAGTTTACATGACATAGCTAAAAGGTAGCCTTAAAATTTGGTTTTCATCGAACTCGACATTAAATCGAAGGAAATTCAACATTCACGCAAACCAATACATAATAAAGGTTTTTAATAGTTATCCACAAGAAGATCCTAAATCAAACTTTTCCAAACATTGTTGATTGTGGGTGAAAAATGGGAGTACATGTGACACAACTACAACTAGGCCTTAAAGTTAGGTTTTCGTCGAACTCACTATTAAATCGATGGAAATTCAACATTCACGAAAATCGATTGTAAATAAAGATTGTTAATAGTCATCTACAACACAATCCGAAATAAAATTTCTACAAATATGGTTGATTGTGGGTGAAAACTGGGAGTTGGCTTGACAAAGCTGCAACGTAGGCTTAAAATTAGGTTTTCATCGAACAAGACATTTAATCGATGGAAATTCAACATTCATGAAAACCAATAGAAAATAAAGGTTCTTAATAGTCATCTACAACATATTCCTAAATTAAAGTTTTCCAAACATGGTTGATTATGCGTGAAACATAGGAGTTCATGTCACATCGGCAACATAGCCTTAAAATAAGGTTTTCGTCGAAGTCGTCACTAAAGTGATGGACATTCAACATTCACGGAACCTGATAGAAAATAAAGGTTCTTAATAGTCATATAGAACATAATCCTAAATCAAAGTTCTCCAAACATGGTTGATTGTGGGTTAAAAATGGGAGTTCACGTGAGACAAGTGCAACATTGCCTTGAAATAAGGTTTTCGTTGAACTCAACATTAAATCGTTGGAAATTCAACATTCACAAAAATCGATAGAAAATAAAGCTTCTTAATAGTAATTTAAAACTTAATCCTAAAGAAAAGTTTTGTAAACATGGTTGATTGTGGGTGAAAAATAGGAGTTCATGTGACAAAGCTGCAACGTAGCCTTAAAATCCGGTTTTCATCAAACTCGACAATAAATCAATGGAAATTCAACATTCACGAAAACTGATATAAAAAAAAAGGTTCTTAATAGTCATCTACAACACAATCCTAAATCAAATTTCTCCAAACATGGTTGATTGTGGGTAAAACAATGGAGTTCTAGTGACAAAGTTGCAACATAGATTTAAAATCAGGTTTTAGTTAAACTCAACATTAAATCGATGGAAATTCAAGATTTACAAAAACGGATAGAAACTAAAGGTTCTTTATAGTAATCTACAACATAATCCTAAAAAAAAATTCTCCAAACATGGTTGATTTTTGGTTAAAATTGGGAGTTTCCTGACACTGCTGCAACATAGCCTTAAAATTAGGTTTTCTTCGAACTCAAAATCCACGAAAACTAATAGAAAATAATAGTTCTTAATAGTCATCTACAATACAATCTTAAATCAAATTTTTTCAAACATAGTTAATTGTGTGTGAAAATTGGAAGTTGGCATGACACAGCTGTAATGGAGCCTTAAATTTAGGTTTTCACCGAACTAGACATTAAATCGATGGAAATTCAACATTCACAAGAACTAACAGAAAGAAAAGGTTTTTAGTAGTCATCTACAACACAATCCTAAAGAAAATATCTCCAAAAACGGGAGTTCGCATGACATAGCTGCAACATATCCATAAAATCAAGTTTTCTTTAAACTCGATATTAAATCAATGGAAATTCAATAGTCACGAAACCAATAGAAAATATATGTTTTTAATAGTCATCTACAACACAATCCTATATAAAAGTTCTCTAAACATGGTTGACTGTGGGTGAAAAATGGGAGTTCGCGTGACAAAGCTGCAATATAGCCTTAAAATCAGGTTTTCGTCGAACTTGACATTTAATCGATGAAAATTCAAAATTCACGAAAATCGAGAGAAAATAAAGCTTCTTAATAGTTATCTTCAACACAATATTAAATCAAAACTCTCCAAACATGGTTGATTATGGGTGAAATATGGGAGTTTTTGTCACATAGCTATAACAAAGCCTAAAAATCAAGTTTTCTTCAATCTCGACATTAAATCGAGGAAAATTCAACATTCACGAAAATCGATATAAAATAAAGGTTCTTAGTAGTCATCTACAACACTATCCTACATCAAAGTTCTCCAAACATGGTTGATTGTGGGTGAAACATTGGAGTTCATGTAACATAGCTATAACTTAGTCTTAAAATCAAATTTTCTTCGATCTCGACATTAAATCGATGCACATTTAACATTCACGAAAGTCGATACAAAATAAAGGTAATTAATAGTCATCTACAACACAATCCAAAATCAAAGTTACGCAAACATGGTTAATTGTGGGTCAACAATTGGAGTTCGTGTGCAACAACTGCAACATAGTCTTAAAATTAGGTTTTCATCGAACTCGACCTTGAATCAATAGAAATTCTTCATTCACGAAAACCAATTGAATATAAAGTTTCTTAATAGTAATCAACAAACACATTTCTAAATCAAAGTTCTCCAAACATGGTTGATTGTAAGTTCGCATGACATAGCTGTAACGTAGCCTTAAAATCAAGGTTTTTTTCGAACTCAACATTAAATTGATGGAAAATCAACTTTCACGAAAATCTATAGAAAATAAAGGTTCTTAATAATCATCTACAACACAGTCCTAAACCAAAGTTCTTTAAACATGGTTGATTACGGGTGGAAAATGGGATTTCGCGTGGCATAGCTGCAACATAGCCTTAAAATTACGTTTTTGTCAAACTCGACATTAAATCGATGCAAATTTATCATTAACCAAAACTAATAGAAAATAAATGTTCTTAATAGTCATCTACAAGACAATATTAAATAAAAGTTCTCCAAACACGGTTGATTGTGGGTGAAAATGGGATTTTTCATGACATAGATGCAACGTAGTGTTAAAATAAGGTTTTCATCGAACTCGACATTAAATTGATGGAAATTCAACACTCAGGAAAGCCAATAGAAAATAAAGGTTTTTAATAGTCATCTACAACATAATACTAAATGAAAGTTGTGCAACCATGGTTGATTGTGGGTGAAAAATGGGAGTTCATGTGACACATCTCTAACGTAGCATTAAAATTAGGATTTTGTCGAAGTGCACATTATATCAAAAGAAATTCAACGTTCACGAAAACCGATAGAAAATAAAGGTTCTTAATAGTCACCTACATTATAATCCTAAATCAAATTTCTCCAAACATGGTGGATTGTGGGTTGAAAATGGGAATTTGCGTGACTCAACTGCAACACAACCTTGAAATCAGGTTTTTGTCGAATTCAACATTAAATCGGTGGAAATTGAACATTCATGAAAACTGATAGAAAATAAAGGTTGTTAGCAGTCATCTATAACACAATACTAAATCAAAGTACTCCAAACATGGTTGAGTGTGGGTGAAAAATGGGAGTTCCCATGACACAGTTGTAACGTAGCCTTAAAATCAGATTTTCATTGAGCTCGACATTAAATTGATGGAAATTCAACATTCAAGAAAATTGATAGAAAATAAAGGTTCTTACTAGTCATCTACAACACAATCCTAAATCAAAGTTCTCCAAACATGGTTGATTGTGGGTGAAATATTTGAGTTCGCATAACATAGCTATAACTATGTCTTAAAATCGAATTTTCTTTGATCTCGACATTAAATCGATGGAAATTTAACATTCACGAAAGCCGATACAAAATAAAGGTTCTTAATAGTCATCTACAACACAATCCTAAATCAAAGTTATGCAAACATGGTTAATTGTGGGTCAAAAATGGGAGTTCGTGTTCCACAACTGCAACGTGGTCTTAAAATTAGGTTTTCATCGAACTCGACATTGAATCAATGGAAACTCAACATTCATGGAAACTAATAGAATATAAATGTTCTTAATAGTTATCAACAAACACAGTCCTAAATCAAAGTTCGCCAAACATGATTGATAGTGGGTGAAAAATGGAAGTTCATGTGACATAACTGTAACGTAGCCTAAAATCAAGATTTTGTTTGAACTCGACCTTAAATCAATGGAAATTCAACATTCACGAAAAATTGATAGAAAATTAAGGTTCTTAATAGTCATCTACAATACAATCCTAAATCAAAGTTCTCTAAACATGGTTGATTGCGGGTGAAAAATTGGATTTCACGTGACATAGTTGCAAGGTAGCCTTAAAATTAGGTTTTTTTCAAACTGGACATTAAATCGATGCAAATTTAACATTAACCAAAACTAATAGAAAATAAATGTTTTCTTAATATTCATTTACAAGACAATATTAAATCAAAGTTCTTCAAACATGGTTGATTGTGGGTGAAAAATGGGAGTTCACATGACAAAGCTGCAACGTAGCGTTAAAATAAGGTTTTCATCAAACTCAACATTAAATTGATGGAAATTCAACATTCACAAAAGCCAATAGAAAATAATGGTTCTTAACAGTCATCTACAACATAATACTAAATGAAATTTGTCCAAACATCATTGATTGTGGGTGAAAAAATGGAGTTTTCGTGACACATCTGCTACGTAGCATTAAAATTAGGTTTTTGTCAAACTGCACATTAAATCAAAGGAAATTCAATTTTCACGAAAACCAATAGAAAATTAAGGTTCTTAATAGTCACCTACAATATAATCCTAAATGAAATTTCTCCAAACATGGTGTATTATAGGTTGAAAATGAGAATTTGCGTGACTCAACTGCAACATAGCCTTGAAATCAGGTTTTTGTCGAACTCAACATTAAATCGATAGAAATTGAACATTCATGAAAACTGATAGAAAATAAAGGTTATTAATAGTCATCTATAAAACAATACTAAATCAAAGTACTCCAAACATGGCTGATTGAGAGTGAAAAATGGGAGTTCGCATTACAGAGCTGTAACATAGGCTTACAATCATATTTTCATCGAACTCGACATTAAATCGATGGAAATTCAACATTCAAGAAAATTTATAGAAAATAAAGTTTCTTACTAGTCATCTACAACACAATCCTAAATCGAAGTTCTCCAATCATGGTTGATTGTGGGTGAAAAATGGGAGTTCGTGTGACACAACTGCAACTATGCCTTAAAATTAGGTTTTCGCCGAACTCAACATTAAATCGATGGGAATTCCAAATTCACAAAAAACTGGTAGAAAATAAAGGTTCTTAATAATCATCTACAACACAATCCTAAATCAATGTTATAGAAATAGGGTTGATGGTGGGTGAAAAATGGGAATTCATGTGACAAATTTAGAACATAGCCTTAAAATCGGGTTTTCGTCAAACTCAATAAAAAATAAATGTTCTTAATAGTCATCTACAACACAATCTTAATTAAAATTTGTCCAAAACTGGTTGATTGTGGGTGAAAAATGGGAGTTCACATGACAAAGCTGCAAGATAGCCTGAAAATCAGGTTTTCGTCGAACTTAATATGAAATCTATGGTAATTCGATATTCAAAAAAATTGATTGAAAATAAAGGTTCTTAAAGGTCATCTACAACACAATCCTAAATCAAAGTTCCATCAATTTAATGTCGAGACTGACGAAAACCCTATTTCAAGGCTAAATTACAGTTGTGTCACGCGAACTCACATTTTTCACCCACAATCAACCATGTTTGGAAAACTTTGATTTAGAATTATGTTGTAGATGACTATTGAGAAGCCTTATTTTATATAAATTTTAGTGAATGTTGAATTTCCATCAATTAAATGTCGAAGTCGACGAAAAAATGATTTTAAGGTTATGTTGCAGTTGTGTCACACGAATTCCCATTTTTCTCCTGCAATCAACCATGTTTGGACAAATTTGAATTAGGATTGTGTTGTAGATAACTATTAATAACCTTTAATTTCTACCGGCCTTTGTGAATGTTTAATTTCAATTGATTTAATGTCGAGTTCGATGAAAACCTGATTTTAAGGCTATGTTGCAACTGTGTCACGCGAACTTCCATTTTTAACCCACAATCTACCATGTTTGGAGTACCTTGATTTAGTATTGTGTTGTATATTACTATTAAGAACTTTTATTTTCTATTGGTTTTCTTGAATGTTTAATTTCCATCGATTTAATGTCAATTTCGTCAAAAATTTGATTTTTAACTGTGATTTTTCACCAACAATCAAACATGTTTGAATAAATTTTGTTTAGGATTATGTTGTAGATGACTATTAAGAACTTTAATTTTCTATCGGTTTTCATGAATGTTCAATTTCCATCGATTTAATGTCGAGTTCGACAAAAACCTAATTTTAAGGCTACGTTGCATCTTTATCACGCGAACTCCCAATTTTCACCAATAATCAACCATGTTTGGTTTACTATTATTTAGGATTGTGTTGTAGATGACTATTAAGAACATTTATTTTTTATCGGTTTTCGTGAATGTTGAATTTCCATTGATTTAATGTTCAATTCAATGGAAACCTAATTTTAAGGCTACATTACAGTTGTGTCATGCGAAATCCCATTTTTCATTCACAATCAACCATTTTTCGATAACTTTGATTTTGATGACTCTACTAAGAATCTTTATTTTCTATTGGTTTTTATGAATGTTGAAATTCCATTGATTTAATGTCAAGTTTGTCAAAAACCTGATTTTAAGGCTATGTGATAACTGTGTCACATGAACCCCCATTTTTCACCCACAATCAACCATATTTGGTGAACTTTGATTTAGGATTGTGTTGTAGATGACTTTTAAGAACCTTTATTTTCTATTGGTTTTTGTGAATGTTGAATTTCCATCGATTTAATGTCAAGCTCGATGAAAACCTAATTTTAAGGCTACGTTGCAGATTTGTCACATGAACTCCCATTTTCACCCATAATAAACCATGTTTGTAAAACTTTTATTTAGAATTATGTTGTAGATGACTATTAAGAACCTTTATTTTCTATCAGTTTTCGTCAATGTTGATTTTCCCTCAATCTAATGTTCAATTGAACGAAAACCTAATTTTAAGGCTACTTTGTAGATTTGTCACACAAACTCTCATTTTTCACCCACAATCAACCATTCTTTTATAAATTTGATTTAGGATTGTGTTGGAGATGACTATTAAAACATTTATTTTCTATCTATTATTGTGAATGTGGAATTTCCATCAATTTAATTTTGAGTTCGACGAAAACCTAATTTTAAGGCTACGCTGCAGTTGTGTCATGCAAATTCCCATTTTTCACCCATAATCAACCATGAAGAACCTTGATTTTCTATCGGTTTTCGTGAATGTTCAATTTTCTTCAATTTAATGTCGAGTTCGACGAAAACTTGATTTTAAGGCTACATTGCACATGTGTCACACGAACTCCAATTTTTCACCCATAATGAACCATATTTTGAGAAATTTGATTTAGGATTGTGTTGTAGATGACTATTAAGAACCTTTATTTTCTATCAATTTTTGTGAATGTTGAATTTCCATCGATTTAATTTCGAGTTGAACGAAAACCTAATTTTAAGGCTATGTTGCAGCTTTCTCACGCGAACTCGAATTTTTTAACCACATTCAACCATGTTTGGAGAACATTGATTTAGGATTGTGTTGTAGATGACTATTAAGAACCTTTATTTTCTATCAATTTTCATGGTTGAATTTTGATCAATTTAAATTAAAGTTCGAAGAAAACCTAATTTTAAGGCTACATTTCAGCTTCCTCATGCGAACTCCCATTTTTCACCCTCAATCAACCGTGTTTGGAGAATTTTGATTTAGGATTGTGTTGTAGATTACTATTAAGTACTTTATTTTTTATTGTTTTCGTGAATGTTGATTTTTCATTGATTTAACTATGAGTTCGATTAAAACATTATTTCAAGGCTACGTTGCAGCTGTGTCACAAAAACTCCCATTTTTCACTTACAATTAACCATGTTTGGAAAACTTTGATATAGGGCTGTGTTGTAAATGGCTATTAAGAAACTTTATTTTCTATCAGTTTTCATGAATCTTGAATTTCCATCGATTTAATGTCGAGTTTAACGAAAACATGATTTTAAGGTTATGTTGCAGTTATGTCATGTGAACTCCCATTTTTCACCCAAAATCAACCATGTTTGGAGAACATTGATTCAGAATTGTGTTGTAGATGACTATTAAGAATATTTATTTTCTATCAGTTTTTGTGAAAGTTGAATTTTCGTCAATTTAATGTTGAGTTTGACGAAAACCTTATTTTAAAGGTTGAGTTGCAACTTTGCAAGTGAACTCCAATTTTTCAGCCATAATCAACCATGTTTGAAGAACTTTGATTTAGGATTGTGTTGTAGATAACTATTCATAACCTTTATTTTCTATCGATTTTCTTGAATGTTGAATTTTCATGGATTTAATTTTGAGTTTGACGAAATCGTTATATGAAAGCTACGTTGCAGCTTTGTCACGTGAACTCCCATTTTTAAACCCATAATCAAGCATGTTTGGAGAACTTTGGTTTAGGATTGTGTTGTAGATGACTATTAAAAGCTTTTATTTTATATTACTTTTTGTCAATGTTCAATTTCAATCGATTTAATGTCGATTTTGATGAAAACCTAATTTTAACTCTATGTTACAGACGTGTCATGCAAACTCCAATTTTTCACCCATAATCAACCATCTTTGGAGAAATTTGATTTAGGATTATGTTGTAGATGACTATTAATAATCTTTACTTTTTATTGGTTTTCATAAATATTGAATTTCCATTGATTAAATGTGCAGTTCGATGAAAACCCTATTTTAAGGCTACATTGCAGCTTTGTCACTCGAACTCCCATTTTTTCACCAACAATCAATCATGTTTAGAGAACTTCGATTTAGGATTGTTCTTTAGATGACTATTAAGAACCTTTATTTTCTATCAGTTTTCGTGAATGTTCAATTTTCTTCGATTTAATGTCGAGTTCGATGAAAACCTGGTTTTAAGGCTACATTACAGCTGTTTCATGCAAACTCTGATTTTTCACCCATAATCTACCATGTTTTAAGAAATTTGATTTAGTATTGTGTTGTAGATGACTATTAAGAACCTTTATTTTCTTTCGGTTTTCGTGAATGTTGAATTTTGATCGATTTAATGTCGAGTTTCATGAAAACCTAATTTCAAGGCTACGTTGCAGCTATGTCACGCGAACACGCATTTTTCACCCACAATCAACCATGTTTGGAGAAATTTTATTTAGGATTAAGTTGTAGATGACTATTATGAACCTTTATTTTCTATCAATTTATGTGAATGTTGATTTTCCAATGATTTAGTGTTCACTTCAATGAAAAGTTGATTTTAATGCTACATTGCAGCTATGTCACATGATCTCTGATTTTTCACCCATAATCAACCATATTTACAGAACTTTGATTTACGATTGCTTTGGAGATGACTATTAAGAACCTTGATTTTCTATCAATTTTTGTGAATGTCGCATTTCCATCGATTTAATGTCGAGTTCGATGAAAAGCTGATTTTAAAGCTATGTGCAGATGTGTCATATCAACTCGCATTTTTCACGCACAATCAACCATGTTTGGAGTACTTTGATTTAGTATTGTGTTCTAGATGACTATTCATAACCTTTATTTTCTATCGATTTAATGTCGAGTTTAATTAAAACCTCATTTCAAGGCTACATTGCACGTGAACTCCCATTTTTCACCCACAATCAACCATGTTTGAAGAATTTTTATTTAAGATTAAGTTGTAGATGACTATTATGAACCTTTATTTTCTATCAAATCTTGTGAATGTTGATTTTTCAACGATTTAATGTTGACTTCAACGAAAACCTTATTTTATGGCTACATTGCAGCTATGTCACATGAACTCCGATTTTCCACCCATAATCAACCATGTTTGGAGAACTTTGATATAGGATTGTATTGTAGATGACTATTAAGAACCTTTATTTTTTATTAGTTTTTGTCAAAGTAGAATTTTCATCAATTTAATGTGGAGTTCGATGAAAACCTGATTTTAAGGCTATGTTGCAGCTGTGTCACGTGAACACCCATTTTTCACCCACAATCAACCATGTTTGGAGAACTTTTATTTAAGATTGTGTTATAACTACTAAACATCTTTATTTTCTATCAGTTTTCATCAAAGTAGAATTTTCATCAATTTAATGTCGAGTTCTATGAAAACCTAATTTTAAGGCTATGTTGCAGCTATGTCACGCGAACTTCAATTTTTCACCCACAATGAGCCATGTTTGGAGAACTTTGATATAGGATTGTGTTGTAGATGACTTTTAAGAAACTTTATTCTTTATCAGTTTTCATGAATGTTGAATTTCCATTGATTTAATTTCAAGATCGAAGAAGACTTGATTTTAAGGCTACATTACAGCTATATCATGTAAACTACCCTTTTTCAACCACAATCAACCATTTTTGGAAATTTTTTATATAGGATTGTGTTGTAGATGACTATTAAGAACCTTTATTTTCTATTGTTTTTCGTGAATGTCGAATTGCCATCGATTTAATGTCGAGTTCAATGAAAACTTGATTTTAAGGCTATGTTATAGTTGTCTCACACAAACTCTCATTTTTCACCAACAATCAACCATGTTTGCATAACTTTGATTTAGGATTGTGTTGCAGATTACTATTAAGAACCTTTATTTTCCAATGGTTTTGTGAATGTTGAATTTCCATCAATTTAATGTCGAGTTCAGCGAAAGCCTGATTTTAAGGCTACGTTGTATCTGTGTGATGCGAACTCCCATTTTTCACCCACAATCAACCATGTTTGGAGAACTTTGATTTATGATTATGTTGTAAATGACTATTGAAATCCTTTATTTTCTATAGGTTTTCACGAATGTTTAATTTCCATCGAATTTAATGTCGAGTTCGATGAAAACCTAATTTTAAGGCTACGTTGCAGTTGTGTCATGCGAACCTCCATTTTTCACCCACAATCAACCATGTTTTGAGAACTTTGATATAGTATTGTATTGTGGATGACTATTAAGAACTTTTATTTTTTATCACTTTCCGTGAGTGTTCAATTTCCTTTGATTTAATGTCGAATTCAACGAAAACCTAATTTTAAGCCTACGTTGCAGATGTGTCATATGAATTCCCAATTTTTCAACCATAATCAATCATGTTTGGAGAATTTTTTTTTAGGATTGTGTTATAGATGACTATTAAAAACCATTATTTTCTATCAATTTTTTTGAATTTTGAATTTCCATCAATTTGATGTTGAGTTTGATGAAAACTTGATATTAAGGCTACACTGCAGCTGTGTCAAATGAACTCCCATTTTTCACCCACAATCAACCATTTATGGAGATCTTTGATTTAGGATTATGTTGTAGATGACTGTTAAGAACCTTTATTTTCTATCTGTTTTCGTGAATGTTGAATTTCCTTGAATTTAATGTGAAGTTTGACATAAACTTGATTTCAAGGCTACATTGCGGCTGTGTCACTTGAACTCCCATTTTTCACCAACAATGAACAATGTTTGGAGAACTTTGATTAAATATTTTGTTGTAGCTATTAAGAACCTTTATTTAATATCAATTTTTGTGAATGTTGAATTTCCTTCGATTTAATGTCGAGTTCGACGAAAACCTGATTTCATTTATTTTTATGTTGTAGATTACTATTAAGAACCTTTATTTTATATTGGCTTTTTTGGATGTTGAATTTCCATCGATTTAATATCGAGTTCGTTGAAAACCTTATTTTAACGCTACGTTGCAGTATTGTCACGTGAACTCCCATTTTCACCCACAATCAACCATTTTTGGAAAGCTTTGATTTAGTATTGTGTTGTAGATGACTATTAAGAACATTTATTTTCTATCGATTTTCGTTAATTTTGAATTTGCGCCAATTTAATGTCAAGTTTGACAAAAACCTAATTTTAAGGCTACGTTGCAGCTATGTCATGCGATATCCCATTTTTCACCTACAATCAATCATGTTTAGAGAACTTTGATTTAGGATTGTGTTGTACATGACTATTAAGAACCTTTATTTTCTATCAATTTTTGTGAATATTGAATTTCCATCGATTTACTGTCGAATTCGAAGAAAAAACTTGATTTTAGGACTTTGTTAAAGCTATGTTACGTGAACTCCCATATTTGACCCACAATAAACCATGTTTGGAATTTTTTTAGTTAGGATTTTGTTGTAGATGACTATAAAGAGCCTTTATCTTCTATTGGTTTTCGTGAATGTTGAATTTCCATTGATTTAATGTCGAATTCAAAGAAAACTTAATTTCAAGGATACGTTGCAACTATGTCACATGAACTCCCAGTTTTTGACCCACAATCAACCATGTTTGGAGAACTTTGATTTAGGATTGTGTTGTAGATGACTACTAAGAACATTTGTTTTCTATCAATTTTTTTGAATGTTGAATTTCCATCGATTTAATGTCGAATTCAGCGAAAACTTGATTTTAAGGCTCCGGTGCAGTTGTGTCATGCAAACTCCCAATTTTCACACACAATCAAACATGTTTGCAAAACTTTGATTTAGGATTTTGTTCTACATGACCATTAAGATCCTTTATTTTCTATCAGTTTTCACGAATGTTCAATTTTCATCGTTTTATTGTGAAGTTTAACGAAAACCTGATTTTAAGGCTAGGTTGCAATTGTGTCACACAAATTCCCATTTTTCACCCACAATCAACCATGTTTTAATTTTTTTTATTTAGGATATAGTTGTAGATCACTATTAAGAAGCATTATTTTCAATCGATTTTTCTGAATGTTGAATTTCCAACGATTTAATTTCGAGTTCAGTGAAAACCTGATTTTAAGGCTACGTTGTAGTTGAGACACACAAACTTGCATTTTTTACCCAAAATCAACCATGTTCGGAGAACTTTGATTTAGGATTATATTTTAGATGACTATTAAGAACCTTTATTTTCTAGCAGGTAACATAGCCTAAAAATTAGGTTTTCGTCGAACTCGACATTAAATTGATGGAAATTACACATTCATGAAAACCAATAGAAAATAAAGGTTCTTAATAGTCATCGACAACAAAATCCTAAATCAAAATTAGCCAAACATGGTTGATTTTGGGTGAAAAATTGGAGTTCATGTGACACAACTGCAACGTATTCTTAAAACCAGGTTTTTGCCAAACTCGACATTAAATCGATGAAAATTCAACATTCATGAATATCAATAGAAAATAAAGGTTCTTAATAGTCATCTACAACACAATCCGAAATCAAAGTTCTCCAAACATTATTGATTGTTGGTGAAAAATGTGAGATCATGTCACAAAACTACAACGTAGCCCTAAAATCACATTTTCGTTAAACTTGACATTTAATCAATGGAAATTCGACATTCACGAAAAGCGATAGAAAATAAAGGTTCTTAAAAGTCATCTATAACACAATCCCAAATAAAAGTTCTAAAAACATGGTTGATTATGGGAGAAAAATGGGAGTTTGCATGACTCAGCTGCAATGTAGTGTTAAAATCAGGTTTTCATTCAACTGGACATTAAATCATTGGAAATTCAACATTTACTAAAATTGATAGAAAATAAAGAATCTTAATAGTCATCTTCAACTTAATCCTAAATAAAAGTTCACCCAACATGGTTGATTGTGGGTGAAAAATGGGAGTTCATTTGACATAGCTGCAATGTAACATTAAAATTATGTTAATTCGATGAAAATTCAACATTCATGAAAACTGATAGAAAATAAAAGTTCATAATAGTCATCTACAACACAAATGTAAATCAAATTTCTCCACACATGGTTGATTGTGGGTGAAAATTGGGAGTTCACATGACACAATTGTAACATACCCTTAAAATCAGGTTTCATTCAACTCGACATAAATCGTTGGAAATTCAAAATTCACGAAAATCAGTAGAAATTAAAGGATCTTAATAGTCTTCTACACCTTAATCCTAAATAAAAGTTCTTCAAACATGGTTGATTGTGGGTAAAACATGGGATTTTGTGTGACACAAACACAACATAGCCTTGAAATAAGCTTTTCATCGAAGTCGACATTAAATCGATGGAAATTTAACATTCACGAAACCCAATATAAAATAAAGTTTCTTAATAGTCATCTACAACACAATCCTAATTTAAATTACTCCAAGCATGGTTGATTGTGGCTTAAAAATGGTAGTTCACGTGACAAAGTTGTAACGTAGCCCTAAAAATTAGGTTTTCATTGAAAGCGACAATAAATCGATGGAAATTCAACATTCATGAAATCGATAGAAAAAAAATAGTCATCTACAACAAGTAATCCTAAATCAGAGTTCTCCAAACATGGTTGATTGTGGTTGAAAAATGGGTGTTCGTGTGACACAAATGTAACATAGCCTTAAAATCAGGTTTTCGTCGAAGTCGACATTAAACCGATGGTAATTACACATTCACAAAAAGTGATATAAAATAAAGGTTCTTAATAGTCATCTACAACACAATCCTAAATAAAAGTTCTTCAAACATGGTTGATTGTGGGTAAAAATGGAATTTCGCGTGACTCAGCTGCAACGTAGCCTTAAAAATTGGTTTTTGTGAAACTCGACATTAAATCGATAAAAATTCAACATTTATGAAAATTGATAGAAAATAAAGGTTCTTAATAGTCATCTACAACACAATCCTAAATCAGAGTTCTCCAAACATGGTTGATTGTGGGTTCTAGTGACAAAGATGCAACGTAGTGTTAAAATCAAGTTTTCATCAAACTCGACATTAAATCGATGGAAATTCAACATTCAAAAAAACCGATAGAAAATAAAGGTTCTTAATAGTCAGCTATAACATAATCCTAAATAAAAGTTCTCTAAACATGGTTGATTGTTGGTGAAAAATGAGATTTTACCTGACACAGTAGCAAAGTAGCCTTAAAATTAGGTTTTCTTCTAACTCAACATTTATGAAAACCGATAGAAAATAAAGGGTATGAATAGTCATCTAAAAAACAATACTAAATCAAATTTATCCAAACATGGTTGATTTTGGGTGAAAATTTTATGTTCGTGTGACCCCAGCTGCAACATAGCCTAAAAAATAGGGTTTTGTCAAACTCGACATTAAATCGATGGAAATTCAACATTCACAAAAGCTAATAGAAAATAAAGGTTTTTAATAGTCATCTACAACACAATAAAAGTTCTCCAAACATGGTTGATTGTGGGTGAAAATGGGAGTTCGTGTGACTATGCTTGAAAAATGGGAGTCTGTATGACACGTCTGCAATGTAGCCTTAAAGTTAGGTTTTTCTCAAACTAAATATTAAATCGATGGAAATTAAATGTTATTAATAGTCAACTACAACACAATATTAAATAAAAATTGATAGAAAATAAAGGTTCTTACTAGTCATCTAGAACACAATCCTAAATCAAATTTCTCCAAACATGGTTGATTGTGGGTGAAAATGGGAGTTCACATGACACAACTACAAGGTAGGCTTAAAATTATGTTTTCATCGAACTTGACATTAAATTAAAATAAATTCAACATTCACGAAAACCGATAGAAAATAATGGTTTTTAATAGTCATCCACAACACAATCCCAAATCGTTCTCCAAACATTGTTGATTGTGGGTGAAAAATGGGAGTTTGTGTGACATAATTGCAACTAGGCGTTAAATTCAGGTTTTCGTTGAACTCAACATTAAATCGATGGAAATTCAACATTCACTAAAATCGATAGAAAATAAAGGTTCTTAATAGTCATTTACAACATAGTCCTAAATAAAAGTTCTCCAATATATGGTTGATTATGAGTGAAAACTGGGAGTTCGCTTGACAAAGCTGCAACGTAGCCTTAAAATTAGGTTTTTGTCAAACTCGACATTTCATCGATGCAAATTCAAAATTCACAAAAACCAATAGAAAATAAAGGTTCTTAATATTAATCTACAACATATTCATATATCAAAGTTATCCAAACATGGTTGATTATGCGTGAAATATGGGAGTTCATGTCACATCTGTAACATAGCCTTAAAATAAGGTTTTCGTGGAACTGGACACTAAATCGAGGGAAATTCAATATTCATGAAACCTGATAGAAAATAAAGGTTCTTAGTAGTCATCCACAACATAATCTTAAATAAAAGTTCTCAAAACATGGTTGATTATGGGCAAAAAATGGGAGTTTGCGTGATACAACTGCAACGTAGCCTTAAAATAGGGTTTTTGTTGAACTCGACATTAAATTATTGGAAATTCAACATTCAGAGAAACCGATAGAAAATAAAGCTTCTTAATAGTGATCTAAAACTTAATCCTAAATAAAAAATTTCCAAACATGGTTGATTGTGGGTGAAAAATGGGAATTTGTATGACAACTACAACGTAGCCCTAAAATCAGGTTTTTGTCAAACTCGACTTTTAAAGCTACGTTGCAGCTTTGTTACACAAACTCCCATTTTTTACCCACAATCAACCATGTTTGGTGAAATTTTACTTAGGATTATGTTGTAGATGACTATTAAGAACATTTATTTTATATTGGTTTTCATGAATGTTGAATTTTCATTAGTTTAATGTCAAGTTCGGTGAAACATTAATTTTAAGGCAACATTGTAGTTGTGTCATACTAACTCCCATTTTTCACCCACAATCAATCAGTTTTGTAGAAATTTTATTTAGGATTAAGTTGTAGATATTCATAACCTTTATGTGCTATCAGTTTTAATGAATGTTGAATTTCCAACGATTTAATGTCGAATTAAATGAAAAGTTGATTCTAAGGCTACGTTGCAGCTGTGTCATGCGAACTCCCATTTTTAACCCACAATCAACCATGTTTAAAGAACTTTGATTTAGGATTGTGTTGTGCATGACTATTAAGAACCTTTAATTTTAGTCAACTTTCGTGAATGTTGAATTTCCATCGATTTAATGTCGAGTTCGGTGAAAACTTGGTTTTAAGGCTACGGTGCAGCTGTGTCACATGAACTCCCATTTTTCACTAGTCAACAATCAACCATGTTTGGAGAACTTTCATTTAGTATTGTGTTGTAGATGAATATTAAGAACCTTTATTTTATATGAATTTTTGTGAATGTTAAATTTCTATCAATTTAATGTCGAGTTTGACGAGAACCTGATTTCAAGGCTATGTTGCGGCCATGTCACGCAAAATTCCATTTTTTACCCAGAATCAACCATGTTTGGAGAACTTTAATATAGGATTAAACTGTACATAAATATTAAGAATATTTATTTTATGTTGGTTTTAGTGAATGTTGAAATTGCAACGATTTAATGTTGAGTTCAACGAAAACCCGATTTTAAGGCTACGTTGCAACTGTGTCATGTAAACTCCCATTTTTCACCGATAATCTACCATGTTTGGATAACATTGATTTAGGATTGTGTTATAGATGATTATTAAGAACAGTTATTTTCTATCAGTTTTTGTGAATGTTCAATTTCCTTCAATTTTATGTCGAGTTCGATGAAAACCCTATTTTAAGACTAGATTACAAGTGTGTCATGCGAACTCGCATTTTCACCTACAAACATCCTTTTTTCGAGAACTTTGATTTAGGATTTGATTGTCGATGACTATTAGGAACCTTTATTTTATATCAGTTTTTGTCAATGTTAATTTCCATCGATTTAATGTCGAGTTTGGCAAAAACCTGGTTTTTAGGCTATGTTGCATTTGTGTCACGTGAACTCCCATTTTTCACCCACAATCAACCATGTTTGGAAAAACTTGATTTAGGATTGTGTTGTAGATGACTATCAAGAACCCTTATTTTCTATGAATTTTAGTGAATGTTGAATTTCCATCAATTAAATGTCAAAGTTGACGAACACCTGATTTTAAGGCTATGTTGCAGCTGTGTCATGTGAATTCCCATTTTTCTCCTCCAATCAACCATGTCTCGACAACTTTGAATTATGATTGTGTTGTAAATGACTATTAATAACCTTTAATTTCTATCGGTTTTCGCAAATGTTGAATTTCCATTGATTTAATGTCGAGTTCAATGAAAACCTGATTTTAAGGCTATGTTGGAGCTGTGTCACATGAACTCCCATTTTTCACCCACAATGAACAATGTTTGGAGTACCTTGATTTAGTATTGAGTTCTAGATTACTATTAAGAACTTTTATTTTCTATTGATTTTCGTGAATGTTGAATTTCTATCAATTAAATGTCGATTTCAATGAAAACTTGTTTTTAAGGCTACATTGCAGCTTTGTGATGCAAGCTCCCATTTTTCACCCACAATTCAACCATGTTTTTAGAAATTTGATTTAAAATTATTTTGTAGATGACTATTATTAACCTTTATTTTCTATTGGTTTTCGTAAATGTTGAATTTCCATCGATTTAATGTCGAATTCGACGAAAACCTGATTTTAAGGCTATGTTGCAATTGTGTCACGCAAACTCCCATTTTTTAGACACAATCAACCATGTTTGAAGAAATTTGATTTAGGATTACTTTGTAGATGACTATTAAGAACCTTTATTTTCTATTTATTTTCGTTGAATTTTGAATTTTTATCGATTAAACATTGAGTTCGACGAAAACCTGATTTTAAGGCTACATTGCAGCTTTATCATGCGAATAGAACAACCAATTTTCGTCAATAATCAACCATGTTTGGTTTACTATTATTTAGGATTGTATTGTAGATTACTATTAGGAACCTTTATTTTCTGTTCGTTTTTATGAATGTTCAATTTCCATTGATTTAATATTCAGTTCGATGGAAACTTAATTTTAAGGTTACGTTACTATTGTGTCATGCGAACTCCCATTTTTCACTCACAATCAACCATGTTTGGATAAATTTGATTTTGATGACTTAGTTAGGAAGCTTTATTTTCTATTGATTTTCCTGAATATTGAATTTCCATCGATTTAATGTAGAGTTCGATGAAAACCTAATTTTAAGGCTACGTTGTGGATTTCTCATGTGAACTCCCATTTTCACCCATAATCAACCATGTTTGTAGAAATTTAATTTAGGATTATGTTGTGGATGACTATTAAGAACCTTTATTTTCTATCGATTTTCGTCAATGTTGATTTTCCATCGATTTAATGTTCAATTTGACAAAAACCTAATTTTAAGGCTACATTTTAGATTTGTCACACAAACTCCCATTTTTCACCCACAATCAACCATGTTTGTATAAATTTCATTTAGGATTGTGTTGTAGATGACTATTAAGAACATTTATATTCTATTTGTTATTGTGAATGTGGAATTTCCATAAATTTAATTTCGAGTTCGACAAAAACCTAATTTTAAGGCTACATTGCAGTTGTGTCACACGAACTCCCATTTTTCACCCATAATCAACCATGTTTGGACAAATTTTAATTCGGATTGTGTTGTAGATGACTATTAAGAACCTTCATTTTTTATCGAGTTCGATGAAAACCTGATTTTAAGGCTATGTTCTAGATGTGTCACATGAATTCCCATTTTTCACCCACAATCAACCATGTTTCTATAACCTCGATTTAGTATTGTGTTGTAGATGACTATTAAAAACCTTTATTTTCTATCGATTTTGGTGAATGTTTAATTTCCATCAATTTAATCTCAATTTCAGTGAAAACCTATTTTTAAGGCTATGTTGCAGCTGTGTCATATGAACTCCCATTTTTCACCCACAATCAACCATGTTTGGATAACTTTGATTTAGGATTTTGTTATAGATGACTATTAAGAACCTTTGTTTTCTATCAATTTTTGTGAATGTTGAAGTTCCATCGATTTAATGGCGAGTTCGATAAAAACCTAATTTTAAAGTTACGTTGTAGATTTGACACATGAACTCCCATTTTTCACCCACAATCAACCATTTTTGTTATCTTTGATTTAGGATTGTATTGTAGATGACCTTTAAGAACTTTTATTTTTAATCATTTTTTGTGAATATTGAATTTCCATCGATTTAATTTGAGTTCGACGAAAACCTGATTTTAAGGCTATGTTGCAGCTTTGTCACGCGAAATTCCTATTTTCACCCACAATCATCCATGTTTGGATAAATTTTAATTAGGTTTGTGTTTTAGATGACTAATAAGAACATTTATTTTTTTTCAATTTTTGTGAATTTTGAATTTCCATTGATTTAATGTTGAGTTCGACGAAAACCTTATTTTAAGGCTATGTTGTAGTTGTGTCATGCGAACTCTCATTTCTCACCCACAATCAACCATGTCTAGAGAAATTTTGATTTAGGATTTTGTTGTAGATGACTATTAAGAACCTTCATTTTCTATTGGTTTTCGTGAATGTTGAATTTCCATCAATTAAATGTTGAGTTTGACGAAAACCTTATTATTAGTCTACACTGCAACTTTTTCACACAAACACCCATATTTCAACCACAATCAATCATATCTGGAGAACTTTGATTTAGGAATTTTTTGTAGATGAATATGAAGAAACTTTATTTTCTATCACTTTTCGTTAATTTTTAATTTCCATCGATTAAATGTCGAGTTCGACGAAAACATAATTTTAAGGCTATGTTGAAACTATGTCATGTGGACTCCCATTTTTCACCCACAATCAACCATGTTTGGAGTGCTTTGATTTAGTATTGTTTTGAAGATGACTATTAAGAACCTTTAGGCTTTAATTTCAATCGATTTTCTTGAATGTTGAATTTCCAACGATTTAATGTTGAGTTGAACGAAAACCTGATTTTAAGGTTATGTTGGAGCTATGCCAATCGAACTCCCATTTTTCACGCACAAAAATTCATGTTTGGAGAACTTTGATTTAGGATTTTGTTGTAGATGACTACTAAGAACCTTTATTTTCTATCAGTTTTCATGAATGTTGAATTTCCATCGATTTAATGTTGAGTTCGGTAAAAACTCGATTTTAAGAATACTTCGCAGTTGTGTCACATGAACTCCAATTTTTAACCCAAATTCAACCATGTTTGAATAATTTTGATTTAGGATTTTATTGTCAATGACTATTAAGAACCTTTATTTTCTATTGGTTTTTGTGAATGTATAATTTCCATCGATTTAATGTCGAGTTCAATGAAAACCTAGTTTTAAGGCTATGCTACGAATTTGTCACATGAACTTCCCTTTTGACCCATAATCAACCCGGTTTGGAGAACTTTGATTTAGGCTTATGTTGTAGATGACTATTAAGAACCTTTAATTTCACTCCCAATCTCTCTCTCCCTCTCTTTCTCTCTCTCTCTCTCTCTCTCTCTCTCACCCGCCCTCTCTCCCACTCTCTCCCTCTCTCTATCTCAATCTCCCTCCCTCTCTCCCTCACTTTGTCCATCACTCGGTCTCCCTCCCTCTCTTCCTCTCTCCCACTCTCTCCCTCACTCTCTCCCACTCTCCCTAAACCCTAAACCCTCTCTCTCTCTCTATCCCTCACATGACACGACTGCAACATTGCCTTAAAATCAGGTTTTCATTGAATTCAACATTTCATCAATGGAAATTCAACATTCATGAAAACATATATAAAATAAAGGTTCTTAATAGTCATCTAAAATATAATCCTGAATTAAAGTTCTTGAAACATGATTGATTATGCATGAAAAAAGGGAATTCACGTGACACGTCTACAACGTAGCCTTAAAATTAGGTTTTGATCGAATTTGATGTTAAATCGATGGAAATTGAACATTCACAAAAACTGATAGAAAATAAAGGTTCTTAATAGTCATCTACAACACAATACTAAATCAAAGTACTCCAAACATGGATGATTTTGGGTGAAAACTAGGATTTCACGTTACACAACTTCAACATAGCCTTAAAATCACATTTTCGTTGAACTCGACATTAAATCGATGCAAATTCAATGTTCACAAAAAATGATAGAAAATAAAGGTTTTTAATAGTCATCTACAATATAATCCTAAATCAAAGTTCTTTAAACATGATTTATTATGGGTGAAAAATGGGAGTTCGCATCACAAAGATGAAATGTAACCTTAAAATTAGGTTTTCGCTAATCTCGACATTAAATTTATGGAAATTCAACATTCACGAAAACCGATAAAAAATAAAGGCCCTTAATAGTTATTTACAACATAATCCTAAATGAAATTTATCAAAACATGGTTGATTGTGGGTGAAAAATGTGAGTTCATATGACACAACTACAACGTAGCCTTAAAATCAGGTTTCTGTAGAACTCGACATTAAATTGATGAAAATTCAACGTTCATGAAAATTGATAGAAAATAAAAGTTCTTTAAACATTATTGATTGTAGGTGAAAAATGGGAGTTCGCGTGACCTAGATGCTATGTAGCCATAAAATCAAGTTTTCGTAGAACTCTACATATAATCATTGGAAATTCAACATTCACGAAATCAAATAGAAAATAGAGGTTCTTAATAGTCATCTAAAATTTAATCCTAAAGAAAAGTTCTCCAAACATGTTTTATTGTGGGTGAAAAATGGGATTCTGCGTGGCACAGCTGCAACGTAGCCTTGAAATCAGGTTTTCATCGAACTTGACATTAAATCGATTAAAATTCAACATTCATGAAAACGGATAAAAAATAAAGGCTCTTACTAGTCATCTACAACACAATCCTAAATCAAAGTTATCTAAACATGGTTGAATATGGGTGAAAAATGGGAGTTCGTGTGACACAGTTGCAACGTAGCCTTAAATTTAGGTTTTTGTCGAACTCAAAATTAAATCGATGGAAATTTTACATTCACGAAAATCGACAGAAAATAAAGGTTCTTAATAGCCATCTACAACACAATCCTAAATAAAAATTCTTTAAACATGGCTGATTGTGGGTGAAAAATGGGAGTTCGCATGACACAACTGCAACATAGCCTTAAAATAAGGTTTTTGTCAAACTTGACATTAAATCAATGGAAATTCAACATTCATGAAAACTGAGAAATTAAAGTTTCTTAATAATCATCTATAACACAATCCTAAATAAAAATTCTCCAAACATGGTTGATTGTCATTGAAAAATGGGAGTTCGCATGACAAAGATGCAATAGCCTTACAATAAGGTTTTTGTGAAACTCGACCTTAAATTGAATCAAATTCAACATTTACAAAAACAGATAGAAAATAAATGTGCTTAATAGTCATCTAACACACAATACTAAATTGTTCACCAAATATGGTTGACTGTGGGTGAAAAATGGGAGTTCGTGTGACACAGCTGCAACATTGCCTTAAAATCAGTTTTTTGTGAAACTCGACATTAAATCGATACAAATTTAACATTCACGAAAGCTGATAGAAATTAAAAGTTCTTAATAGTCATCTACAACACAATCCTAAATCAAGGATATCCAAACATGCTTGATTGTGGGAGAAAAATGGGAGTTCGTGTGACACAGCTGCAACGTACCCTTAAAATAAGGTTTTCATCGAACTCGACATTTAATTGATAAAGCTAAACATTCACGAAAATTGATAGAAAATAACGGTTTTGAATACTCAACTGCAACATAATCGTAATTAAAATTTATCCAAACATGGTTGATTGTATGTCAAAAATGGGAGTTCGCTTTACACATCAGCAATGTAGCCTTAAAATCAGGTTTTTGTCGAACTCGACATTAAATCAATGCAAATTCAACATTCATGAAAGTCAATAGAAAATAAATGTTCTTAATTGTCATCTACAACACAATCCTCAATCAAGGTAATCCAAAAATGGTTGATTGGAGGTGAAAAATGGGAGTTTGTGTGAAATAGATGCAACATAGCCTTTAATGTAGGTTTTCATCGAAGTCAACAATAAATCGATGCAAAATCGATATTCATGAAAGCCAATAGAAAAAAAAGGTTCTTAACAGTCATTGACAACACAATCCTGAATCAAAGTTCCCAAACATGGATGTTTCTGGGTGAAAAATGCAATTTCATGTCACACAGCTACAATGTAGCCTTACAATAGGGTTTTTGTCGAAAACAACATTAAATCGATTGAAATTCAACATTCACAAAAACCGATAGAAAATAAAGGTTCTTAATTGTCATCTACAACACAATACTAAATCAAAGTTGTCCAAACATGGTTGATTGTGGGTGAAAAATGGGAGTTTACGTTAAACAGCTGCAGCGTATCCTTAAAATCAGGTTTTCGTCGAATTTGACATTAAATCGATGGAAAAATAACGTTCACGAAAACCAATAGAAAATAAAGGTTCTTAATACTTTTCTACAACACGATCCTAAATAAAAATTATCAAAAAATGGTTGATTGTGCGTGAAAAATGGAAGTTCGTGTGACACAGCTGTATTGCACCCTTAAAATCAGGTTTTCATGAAACTCGACATTTAATCGATGGAAATTCAACATTCACAAATACAAATAAAAAATTAATTTTCTTTGACATAACATTTTGACGAACGGATTGCACAAGGAAAAACTTCACACAATTCTTTTCAATTTAATTTTTTTTTTTTGCAAAAAATGATAACTTTAGGTCATCTTATGCATGTCGTACACAACAATTTTTCTAAAGGACAAATATGCCTAATAAAAAATTAGCAAAAAAAAAAATATTCAATAAAAATTACAAAAAAAAATCTAGGACAAACGTCAATGAGTCACAAATCTTTTCCCAAAAGGATTTAGAAAATATGATAATTTAAGTCAAAATATGGATGTCGTACACGTGCATGGTATGGTAAAAAAAGACGACTTTTAAATAGTGGTTTTTACAAAAGCCTATTGAAACTCAATTTGTGCAATCTGGGTATTGTAAATAAATTACATATTTGGAAACTAGACTCCGAGTACTACATTTTATGATTAGTGACTTGTTCGAAGATTTCATCTCTAAGTGCTTGAAATTTTAAGGTCGAATGTGGTGTAAGGGGGAATGGATGGAACACTCACTGTTCCATGCTCCAAGTCTCACCTTAGCAATTCCCTTTGGTGGCTCTCTGCACCAACACAACCTATAGGTCCTTACTCAAATTCAGATACCCTTGGCTCTACTGGCCATCCCCACTTCCAACCATATAACACAATTCAACCCAAAACTTGGTGCTTTGACTCTGCTTCACCCTTGACCCTTAATCATCCCTAAAGGCCAAATACCCTCAATACTCAACTAGATGCTTGCAGGGGTGTAAAGATGTACTGTCATGCTTCCTAGCATCCCATTAGGTTTCTTGAACAACCATTAGACTCCATTTCACCATCACTTCTTCCAAACCCTCACCTAGGGTTTTAGCTCCCTAATTTTTAGGCTTCCCAAATTAGGCCTTTCCTGTGAGAGAAAGAAGTAACTATCCTAACTCCTCCTATGAACCCCAAATCTCTTCAATGGATTCACAGTCTTGATGCCTACCTCTTCAATATTTCAAAGGTCTTGGCCCTTGACTGTTTGTACATAGGTCAGTCCTACCCAATTAGCAAATTTAGGTCTTTTGGAGCCATTTTCTGACCACCCAATGGACTGTTGGAACCTCCTCCTTGTTACCAAGCCTTTGTAAGGCTCCTTTCCATCTTTCTACCACGGGGATAAGTAAGGAGAGGTCACCCCTGCAAGCGAACTGCTTTGCACTTCAAGACTTTCCTAGCCGGGCACTACCAAGCGCGATCGCCTAGGATAAGTCTGTCTTCATGCCTCCATTACTCCTGACCACTCCTACCTCCAACTTATGTACAGCCATGGACCTAACCACATTTCCCAAGGGCCCGTACTCAAGTATAGTGGGAAAGTAATCAGGACTCCATCAATCACAGTCTGCTAGACAAAATAGTGAACTAAACAAACCAAATAAACTTCAAAAACAATGCTTGGAAACTGATTAAACAAGTTAATTAACACAACACAAAGCTTGGAACATAGGTATACAACAACCTACAATAACCTATAGAGCCATGACTGCTCCTGTTCACACAAAAATTAAAACAAACACAGAATTTCACTTATCCTTCTCACTGTCCACTCTAGCATTTATCAAATTTCAAAATTACAAACGTTCCCACTGCCTTCCAACCTTTCACACAGGTCTAGGCACATCTTAAGTAGACTCTGAAATTCAGTTAGGCTTGAGCCCCAACTGTTCCATGGCCGGTCATGTTTCCATAAGCCTTATTTTTCAAAATTGCAAAACAAACTAATACCTAGGGAGGTCTACAAGGTCAACACCTATCTTAGTAGCCAATTCCTAATCTAGTTTCTAGGGAGGTCTACAAGGTCAACACCTATCTTTGTGTTGTAAATGACTATTAAGAACCTTTAGTTTCTATCGGTTTTCATGAATGTTGAATTTTGATCGATTTAATGTCGAGTTTGATGGAAACCTCATTTAAAGGCTACGTTGCAGCTGTGTCACGTGAATTCCCATTTCTCACCCACAATCAACCATGTTTGGAGAACTTTTATTTAGGATTAAGTTGTAGATGACTATTATGAACCTTTATTTTCTATCAATTTTTGTGAAGGTTGATTTTCCAATGATTTACTGTCGACTTCTACAAAAACATGATTTTAATGCTACGTTACAGTTGTGTTACACGAACTCCATTCTTTCAGCCATAATCAACCATGTTTGGAGAACTTTGATATAGGATTGTGTTGTAGATGACTATTAAGAACCTATATTTTTTATCGGTTTTCATGAAAATTGAATTTTATTTGATTAAATGTCGAGCTTCATGAAAACCTCATTTCGAGGCTACATTGTGGCTGTGTCACATGAACTCTCATTTTTAACCCACAATCAACCATGTTAGGAGAACTTTTATTTAGGATTGTGTTGTAGATGACTATTAACAACATTTATTTTCTATCGATTTAATATTGAGTTCAACGAAAGCCTGATTTTAAGGCTACATTGCAATTGTGTCAAGCTAACTCCCATATTTCATCCACAATCAAACATGTCTGGAGAACTTTGATTTAAGAATGTGTTGTAGATGACTATAAAGAACCTTTATTTTCTATTGGTTTTCATGAATGTTGAAGTTATATCACAAGAACTACCATTTTTCACCCATAATCAATAATGTTTGCAGAACTTTTATTTACTATTATATTGTAGATGACTATTAAGAACCTTTATTTTCTATCGATTTTCGTGAAAGTTCTATTTCCATTGAGTTAATGTCGAGTTTGACGAAAACCTTATTTTAAGGTTACATTGCAGTTGTTTTCACACGAACTGCCACTTTTCACCCACAATCAACCATGTTTGGAGAACTTATATTTAGGATTATGTTGTAGACGATTGTTCAGATCCTTTATTTTCTATCAATTTTGTGAATATTTTATTTCCATTGATTTAATGTCGAGTTCGATGAAAACCTAATTTTAAGGCTACATTGCAGATGTGTCACGTGAACTCCCATTTTAAGGAATAATCAACCATGTTTAAAGAACTTTGATTAATTATTATGATGTAGAAGACTATTAGGAACCTTTTTTTTCTATTGGTTTTCGTGAATGTTTAATTTCCATCGATTTATTGTCGATTTCAACGGAAACCTAGTTTTTAAGTCTACGTTGCAGTTTTGTCACGCGAACTCCCATTTTTCATCCACAATCAGCCATGTTTGGAGAACTTTAAATTAGAATTGTGTTGTAGATGAATAGTCATTAAGAATCTTTATTTTCTATTGGTTTTTGTGAATGTTGAATTACCATCGATTTAATGTCAAGTTCGACGAAAACCTAATTTTAAGGCTACGTTGCACCTTTGTAGCATGAACTCCCATTTTTGAGCCACAAACAACAATGTTTGGATAAATTTGATATAGGATTCTGTTGTAGATGACTTTTAAGAACCTTAATTTTCTATCTATTTTTGTGAATGTTGAATTTTAGTCGATTTAATGTGAAATTTCATGAAAACCTGATTTTAAGGCTATGTTGCAGCTGTGTCATGTGAACTCCCATTTTTCAGCCACAATCAACCATGTTTGGATTTCGATCGATTTAATATTGAGTTTGACTTAAAACCTGATTTTAAGGTTACGTTGTAGCTCTGTGAAAGTTCTCCAAACATGGTTCTTTGTGGGTGAAAAATGGAAGTTCGTGTTACAAAGCTGCAACATTGCCATAAAATTAGGTGTTCGTTGAACTCGACATTTAATCGGTGCAAATTCAACATTCATGAAATCCAATAGAAAATTTGGGTTCTTAATATTCATCTACAACACAATGGGAGTTCACGTGACACATCTACAACATTGCCTTTAAATGAGGTTTTCATCGAACTCGACATTAAATCGATGAAAATTGAACATTTACAAAAATTGATATAAAATAAAGGTTCTTAATAGTCATCTATAACACAATACTAAATCAAAGTACTCCAAACACTGTTAGTTGTGGGTGAAAATTGGGAGTTCATGTGACATAGCTACAACATAGCCTTAAAATCAGGTTTGAATTGATCTTGACATTAAATCGATGGAAATTCAACATTTACGAAAAGTAATAGAAAATAAACGATTCTTAATAGCCATCTAAAAAACAGTCCTAAATCAAAGTTCTCCAAACATGATTGATTATGGGTCAAAAATGGGAGTTCACATGACAAAGCTACAACTTAGCCTTAAAATCAGGTTTTCGTCAAACTCAACATTAAATCGATGGAAATTAAACATTCACAAAAACCTAATAAACATTCTTAATAGACATCTACAACATAATCGTAAATCAAAGTTCTCCAAACAACTGCAAATTAGATATTCATTGAACTCGACATTATATCGAGAGAAATTTAACATTCACGAAAATTGATAAAAAAAAGTTTTTTAGACATCTACAACATAATCATAAATCAAAGTTCTCCAAACAACTGCAAATTAGATATTCATTGAACTCGACATTATATCGAGAGAAATTTAACATTCACGAAAATCGATAAAAAAAGTTTTTTAATATTGATCTACAACAAAATACTAAATCAAATTTATCCAAACATGGTTGAAATTCAATTTTAAATGTAAACCAATAATAGAAAATAAATGTTCTTAATAGTCATCTACAACATGATCCTCAATAAAACTTCTCCAAACATGGGTTATTGTGGATGAAAAATGAGAGTTCACGTGATATAGCTACATCATAGCCTTAAAATCAGGTTTTTGTCAAACTGGACATTAACTTGATGGAAATTCAACATTCATGAAAATAGATAGAAAATAAAGTTTTTTAATAGTCATCTACAAAACAATACTAAATGAAAGTTCCCTAAACATGGTTTATGGTGGGTGAAAAATGGCAGGAGTTTGTCTAACACAGCTACAATGTATCTTTAAAATCAGGTTTTCGTTGAAGTCGACATTAAATCGACGAAAATTCAACATTTAGAAAACTAATAGAAAATAAAGGTTCTTAATAGTCATCTACAACATAATCCTAAATCAAAGTTTTCCAAAAATGGTTGATTATGGGTGAAAAATGGGAGTTTGTATGACACGTCTGCAACATAGCCTTAAAATTAGGTTTTCGTCGAACCCGACAGTAAATCGATGGAAATTGAACATTCACAAAAACGAATAGAAAATTAATGTTATTAATAGTCTTATACAACACAATACTAAAGGAAAGTTCTCAAAACATGGTTGATTGTGGGTGAAAAATGGGAGTTCACGTGACATAGTCGCAAAGTAGTGTTAAAATCATCTTTCCATTTAACTACACATTAAATTGATGGAAATTCAACATTCATAAACACTGAAAGAAAATAAAGGTTCATAATAGACATCTATAGCACAATACTAAATCAAAGTACTTCAAACATGGTTGATTGTAGATGAAAAATGAGATTTCGCGTGACACAGCTGCAACATAGCCTTAAAATCAGGTTTTCGTTGAACTTGACATTAAATCGAAGAAAACTAAACATTCACGAAAAATGATAGAAAATAAAGGTTCTTAATAGTCATCTACAACACAATCCTAAATGAAACCTCTCCAAACATGGTTGATTGACAATGAAAAATGGGAGTTCTCATGACACAGCTGCAATGTAGCCTTAAAATCAAGTTTTCGTCGAACTCAACATTAAATCGATAGAAATTCAAAATTCATCAAAACCAATAGAAATTAAAGATTCTTAATAGTCATCTACAACAAAATCCTAAATCAAAGCTTACTAAACATGGTTGATTATGGGTGAAAAATAGGAGTTCGCGTGACACATCTACAACACAACCCTAAATCAAAGTTATCAAAACATGGCTGATTGTGCGTGAGAAATGGGAGTTCGCATGACACAACTACAACGTAGTTTTAAAATCAACTTTTCGTTGAACTCGACATTAAATCGATGGAAATTCAACATTCTCCAAAAATGATACAAAATAAAGGTTCTTAATAGTCATCTATAACACAATACTAAATCGAAGTACTACAAACATGGTTGATTGTACGTGAAAAATTTGAGTTCGTGTGATACAGCTACAACATAGCCTTAAAATCAAGTTTTCGTTGAACTCAACATTGAATCGATGGAAATGAAACATTAACAAAAAGTGATAGAAAATAAATGTTCTTAATAGTAATCTACAACACAATCTTAAATCAAAAGTTCTCCAAACACGATTGATTATTGGTGAATAATGGGAGTTCATGTGACGTAGCCTCAAAATCAAGTTTTCTATCAAGTTTCATGAATGTTTGGATTTCCATCGATTTATTGTCGAGTTTGACTTAAAACCTGATTTTAAGGTTATGTTGTAGCTCAGTCATGCGAACTCCCATTTTTCCCCCACAATCAACCATGTTTGGAAAAAAAATGGTTGTGTGTGGTTAAAAAATGGGAGTTCCAATAAGACAGCTGTAATGTAGCCTTAAAATCACATTTTAACTGAATTCAATGTGAAATCGATGGAAAATTGAAGTTCACAAAAACCGATAAAAAATAAAGGTTCTTCATAGTCATCTAGAACACAATCCTAAATCAAAGTTCTCCAAACATGGTTGATTGTGGGTGAAAGATGGGAGTTTGTGTGACAAAGTTGCAACGTAGCCTTCAAATATGGTTTTCGTCGAACTCAAAGTTAAATTAATGGAAATTCAACATTCACAAAAACCAAAAAAAAAAGGTTCTTAATAGACATCTACATCATAATCTAAATCAAAATTCTCCCAATATGTGGGTGAAAAATGGGAGTTTGCATGACGCAGCTACAACGTAGCCTTAAAATTTGGTTTTTGTCCAACTCAACATTAAATCGATGAAAATTCAACATGCACGGAAATTGATTGAAAATAAAGGTTCTTAATAGTCATCTACAACACAATCGTAAATCAAAGTTCTCCAAATATGGTTGATTACGAGTGAGAAATGTATGTTCACGTGACACAACTTCAACATTGCCTTAAAATCAGGTTTTCATCAAATTCGACATTAAATCGATGGAAATTTAACACTCTTGAAAATCGATAGAAAATAAAGGTTCATAATAGTCATCAATAATAAACTCCTAAATCAAAGTTCTACAAACATGATTGATTGTTGGTGAAAAATGGGAGTTTGCGTAACACAGCTGCAACATAGCTTTATAATAAGGTTTTAAGTCAAACTCGACATTAAATCGATGGAAATCCAACATTCAGGAAATCGGATAGAAAATAAAGGTTCTAGTAGTCATCTACAAAACAATCCTAAATCAAACTTCTCCAAGTATTGTTGATTATGGGTGAAAAATGGGAGTTCACGTAACAAATCTGCAAGGTAGCCTTGAAATCAAGTTTTCATCGAACTCGACATTAAATCAATGGAAATTGAACATTCACGAAAATCGATAGAAAATAAAGGTTTTTAATATTCATCTAGAACAAAATACTAAGTCAAAGTACTCCAAACATGGTTGATTGTGGGTGAAATATGGGAGTTTGTTTTACAAAGCTGCAATGTAGCCTTAAAATCAAGTTTTCATCGTAACTCGACATTTAATCGATGGAAATTCAACATTCACGAAATCCAATAGAAAATATAGGTTCTTAATATTCATCTACAACACAATAATAAATCATATTTCTCCAAACATGGTTGATTGTGGGTGAAATATGGGAGTTCGAGTGACAAAGCTGCAACATAGCTTTAAATCAAGTTTTCATCGAACTCGACATTAAATCAAAAGAAATTCAACATTCACGAAAACCGATAGAAAATAAAGGTTCCTAAAAGTCAGATACAACACAAACCTAAATAAAAATTTTCCAAACATGGTTGATAAATGGAAATTTATGTGACACAACTGGAATGTAGCCTTAAGATCAAGTTTTCATCAAACTCGACATTAAATTGATGATAATTCAACATTCATGAAAATCGATAGAATATAAAGGTTCTTAATAGTCATCTACAACACATTCCTAAATACAAGTTTCCCAAACATGATTGATTGTGGGTGAAAAATTGGAGTTCACGTGACAAAACTACAATGTAGCCTTAAAATCACATTTTCGTCAAACTTGACATTTAATCGATGGAAATTTAACATTCACGAAAATCGATAGAAAATAAAGGTTCTTAAAAGTCATCTATAACAATCCAAAATCAATGTTCTAAAAACATGGTTGATTTTCGGAGAAAAATTGGAGTTCGCGTGACACAGCTGCAACGTCCAATCTTGGTTGATTGTGGGTGAAAAAAGGGAGTTCGTGTGACACAACTACACCTTAAAACCGGGTTTTTTGTTGAACTTGAGATTAAATCGATGGAAATTCAACATTCAATAGCCGATAGAAAATAAAGTTTCTTAATAGTCATGGACAACAAAATCCTAAATCAAATTTATCCAAACATGGTTGATTGTTGGTCAAAGTGGGAGGTCACTTGACACAGCTATAACATAGCCTTAAAATTAGGTTTTTGTTGATCTCAACATTAAATCAAAGGAAATTCAACATTCATGAGCACCAATAGAAGATAAAGGTTCTTAATAGTCATCTACAACACAATCGTAAATAAAAGTGTTCCAAATATGGTTGATTGTGGGTGAAAATAGGAGTTCATGTGACACAGCAGCAACATAGCCTTAAAATCAGGTTTTTGTCGAGCTCGACATGAAATCGATGGAAATTCAACATTCACAAAAATTGATAAAAAATAAAACTTTTGAATAGTCATATATAACACAATCCTAAATCAAAATTCTCATAACAAGGTTGATTGTTGGTGAAAATTGGGAGTTTGCGTGACCCAGTTGCAACGTAGCCTTAAAATCAGGGTTTTGTCGAACTTAACATTAAATCAAAGGAAATTGAACATTCACGAAAATTGATAGAAAATAAACGTTCTTAGTAGTCATCTAAAACACAATCATAGATTAATGTTCTCCAAACATCGATGGTTGTGGGTGAAAAATGCTAGTTCGTGTGACACAACTACAATGTAGCCTTCAAATAGGGTTTTCGTGGAAGTCGACATTAAATCGATGGAAATTAAAGATTCAAGGAAACCAATTATATGTGAAAATTGGGAGTTCATGTGACACAGTTGCAACATTGCCTTAAAATAAGCTTTTCGTCAAACTCGACATTTATTTGATGGAAATTGAATATTCACAAACACCAATTGAAAAAAAAGTTTCTTAATAGTCATCTACAACATAACCCTAAATTAATGTTCTCCAAACATTGCTGATTATGTGTTAAAAATGGAAGTTCGTATGATAAAGCTACAACGTAGCCTTAAAATTAGGTTTTTATCGAACTCGACATTAAATCGATGGAAATTCAACATTCACAAAAACCGATAAAATAAAGGTTATTATTAGTCATCTATAGCACAATCCTAAATCAAATTTATACAAACATGGTTGATTGTGGGTGAAAAATTGGAGTTCGCATGACACAGCTGCAACAGAGCCTTAAAATCAGGTTTTCATTGAAATCGACATTAACTTGATGGAAATTGAACATTCACAAAAACCGATAGAAAATAAAGGTTCTTAATAGTCATCTATAAGAAAATCCTAAATCAAAGTTATCCAAACATGGTTGTTTGTGGGTGAAAAATGGGAGTTCATATTACAAAGCTAAAATGTTGTCTTAAAATTAGGTTTTCATCAAACTCAACATTAAATTGATGGTAATTCAACATTCAAAAAAACCAATAAAAAACAGAGGTTCCTATTAGTCATCTACATCATAATCCTTAATCAAAGTTCTTCAAACATGGTCGATTATACGTTAATCATAAATATAAGTTCTTCAAACATGGTTGATTGTGGGTGAAAGTGGGAGTTCACGCCACACAATTGCAACGTAACCTTAAAATCAGCTTTTCATCAAACTCGACATTAAATCAATGGAAATAGAACATTCATGAAAACCGATAGAAATTAAAGGTTCTTAATAGTTATCTACAATACAATAGTAAATTAAAGTACTCCAAACATGGTTGATTATGGGTGAAAAATGGTAGTTCATGTGATATAGCTGTAACATTCACCAAAACCAATAGAAAATAAAGGTTCTTAATAGTCATCTACAACACATTCTTAAATCAAAGTTCTTTAAACATGATTTCGCATGATATAGCTACAATGTAGCCTTAAAATTAGGTTTTTGTCAAACGCAACATTAAATTGATGCAAATTCAAAATTAACGAAAACCAATAGAAAATAAATGTTCTTAATAATCATCTAGAACACAATATTAAATCAAATCTTTCCAAACACGATTGATTGTGGGTGAAAAATGGGAGTTCGCGTGACAAAGCTGCAATATAGTATTAAAATAAGATTTTCATCAAACTCGACATTAAATCGATGAAAATTCAACATCCACGAAATCCAATATAAATTAAAGGTTCTTAATATTCATCTACAACATAATACTAAATGAAATATTTCCAAACATGGTTAATTGTGGGTCAAAAATGGGAATTCGCCTGAGACATCTACCCATAGCATTAAAATTAAGTTTTCATTGAACTGCACATTAAATCGATGGAACTTCAACATTCACGAAAACTAATAGAAAATAAATGTTCTTAATAGTCACCTACAACAAAATGCTAAATCAAATTTCTCCAAACATGGTGGATTGTGGGTTGAAAATGGGAGTTCATGTGACTGAACTGCAACGTAGCCTTAAAATGAGGTTTTCGTCAAATTCGACATTAAATCAATGGAAATTCAACATTTACGAAAACTGATAGAAAATCAAGGTTCTTAATACTCATTTACAACGCAATCCTAAATCAAATTTCTCCAAATATGGTTGATTGTGGGTGAAAAATGGGAGTTCGTGTTACAAAACTGCAATGTAGCCTTAAAATCAGGTTTTCGTTGAACTCGACATTAAATCGAAGGAAATTCAACATTAAAAAAAATCATAGAAAATAAAGGTTCTTAATAGTCATCTACAACACAATCCTAAATCTAAGTTCTGCAAACATTGTTCATTGTTGGTGAAAAATGGGAGTTCAAGTGACACAGTTGCAATGTAGCCTTGAAATCAAGTTTTCTTCAAACTTGAAATTATATTGAAGGAAATTTAACATTCACAAAAAGCGATAGAAAATAAAGGTTCTTAATAGTCATCTACAACAGAATCCTAAATCAAAGTTCTCCAGACATTATTGATTGTGGGTGAAAAATGGGAGTTCATTTGACACAGCTGCAACGTAGCCTTAATACCAGGTTTTCATTAAAATTGACATCAAATTGACGGAAATTCAAAATTCAAAAAAACCGATAGAAAATAATGGTTTCTAATAGTCATCTACAACACAATCCGAAATTTTTCTTCTCCAAACATGATTGATTATGGATGAAAAATGGGAGTTCACGTAACACATATTCAACATAGCCTTAAAATTACGTTTTCGTCGAACTCGACATTAAATCAAAGGAAATTGAACACTCACGAAAACTGATAGAATATAAAGGTTCTTAATAGTCACCTACAACAAAATACTAAATCAAATTTCTCGAAACATGGTTGATTGTGGGTGAAAAATTGAGGTTCACATGACACAACTGCGATGTAGACTTAAAATCAGGTTTTCATCGAACTCAACATTAAATCAATGAAAATTCAACTTTCACAAAAATCGATAGAAAATAAAGGTTCTTAATTGTCATCTACAATACAATCCTAAATAAAAGTTCTTCAAACATGGGAGTTTGCATGACAAATCCGCAACAACGCCTTAAAATTAGGTTTTCATCGAGCTCGACATTTAATCAAATTGAAATTGAACACTCATGGAAACCAATAAAGGTTATTAATAGTTATCTACAACACAGTCTTAAATCAAATTTCTCCGAACATGGTTGATTGTGGGTGAAAAATGGGAGCTCACATAACACAACAACAACGTAGCCTTAAAATCTGGTTTTCTTCGAATTCAACATTAAATCGATGGAAATTCAACATTCACCAAAACCAATAGAAAATAAAGGTTCTTAATAGCCATCTACAAGAAAATCAAAAATCAAATTTATCTAAAGATTGTTGATTGTGGGTGAAAAATGGGAGTTCACTTCACACAGCTGCAATGTAGCGTTAAAATCATGTTTTCATTGAACTCAACTTTAAATTGATGGAAATTCAACATTCATTCAAATCGACAGAAAATAAAGGTTCATAATAGTCATCTAGAACATAATCCTAAATAAAAGTTCTACAAACACGGTCGATTGTGTGTGAAAAATGAGAGTTCGCATGACACAGCTGCAACGTAGCCTTAAAATCAGGTTTTCTTTGATATTGACGAAAACCCATATAAAATAAAGGTTCTCAATAGTGATCTACAATATAATTTTAAATCAAAGTTCTCCAAACGTGGTTGATTGTAGGTGAAAATATGGAGTTCGCCTGACACTACTGCAATATAGCCTTAAAATCAGATTTTTCGTGAAACTCGACATGAAATTGAAGCAAATTCAACATTCATGAAAAGTGATTAAAATTGAAGTTTTTAATAGTCATCTAAAACACAATCCTAAATTAAAGTTATCCAAACATGGTTGATTGTGGGTGAGAAAAAGGAGTTCGCGTGACACAGCTGCAATGTAGCCTAAAAATCAGCTTTTCGATGAACTCGACATTAAATCGATGGAAATTCAATATTCACAAAAATTGATAGAAAATTAAGTTTCATAATAGACATCTATAGTACAATACTTAATCAAAGTACTTCAAACATGGTTGATTGTAGATAAAAAATGTGAGTTCGCATGACACAGCTGCAACATAGCCTTAAAATCAGGGTTTTGTCAAACTCGACATTAAATCGATGAAAATTCAACATTCACGAAAACCTATAGAAAATAAAGGTTCCTAATAGTCATCTACAACACAATGTTAAATCAAAGTTCTGCAAACATGGCTGATTGTGGGTGAAAAATGGGAGCTCACGTGACAAAGATGCAACGTAGCCTTAAAATTAGGTTTTCGTGAAACTCGACAATAAATCGATGGAGAATCAACATTCACAAAAACCAATAGAAAATAGAGGTTCTTAACAGTCATCTACAACAATATCCTAAATCAAAGACCTCCAAACATAGATTTTTGTGGGTGAAAAATCTGAGTTTGTGTGACACAAGTGCTATGTAGCCTTGAAATAGGGTGTTCGTTGAACTCGACATTAAATCGACGAAAATTCAACATTCACAAAAACCGCTAGAAAATAAAGGTTCTTAATAGTCATCTAAAACACAATCCTAAATCATTGTTATCCAAACATGGTTGATTATGGGTGAAAAATGGGAGTTTGCATGAGGCAGCTGCAACGTAGCCTTAAAATCAAGTTTTTGTCGAACCCAACATTAAATCGATGGAAATTGAAGATTCACGAAAACTAATAGAAAACAAATGTTCTTAATAGTCATCTAGAACACAATACAAAATCAAAGCTCTCCAAACATGGTTTATTATGGGTGAAAAATGGGAGTTCGCGTGACACAATTGCAATGTAGCCTTAAAATCAGGTTTTCGTCGAACTTCACATTCATTCAATCAAAATTTAAAATTCACGAAAAACCGATTGAAAATAAAGGTTCTTACTAGTCATCTACAACACAATACAAAATTAAAGTACTCGAAAAAATGGTTGATTGTGTGTGAAAAATGAGAGTTCGCGTGAGAAACTGCAACATAGCCTTAAAATCAGTTTTTCATCGAACTCGACATTCAATCAATGGAAATTCAACATTCACAAAAATTGACACAATTTTTTTTTTCTTAATAGTCATTTACTACACAATCCTAAATCAAAGTTCTCCAAATATGGCTGAATTTTGGTGAAAAATAGGAGATTGTTTAAAACAACTGCAACTAGGCATTAAAATCAGGTTTTCGTCAAACTCGACATTCAATCAATGGAAATTCTATAGAATAATCCTAAATCAAACTTCTCCAAACATTGTTGATTATGGGTGAAAAATGGGAGTTCGCGTGACACAGCTTCTACGTAGCCTTAAAATCAAGTTTTCGTTGAAGTAGACATCAAATCGTTGGAAATTCAACATTCGTGAAATCCAATAGAAAATTAAGCTTCTTAATAGACATCTACAAATTAATCGTAAATAAAGGTTTTCCAAACATGGTTCATTGTGGGTGAAGAAAAATGGGAGTTTACGTGACACAGCTACAACGTAGCCTCAAAATCAAGTTTTCATGAAACTCGACAATACATCGATGAAAATTCAACATTCATGAAATCCGATAGAAAATATTTTTTCTTTATAGTCATCTACAACACAATCCTAAATCAAAGTTCTCCAAAAATAGTTGATTTACCCACAATCAACCATGTTTGGAGAACATTGATTTAGTATTGTGTCGTAGATGACTATTAAGAACCTTGACTTTCTATCGATTTCTGTGAATGTTGAATTTCCTTTGATTTAATGTCAAATTCCACGAAAACTTGATTTTAAGGCTACTTTGCAACTGTGTCATGGGAACTCCCAATTTTAACCCTTAATTAACCATGTTTGGAGAAGTTTGATTTAGGATTGTGTTGTAGATGACTATCAAGAACCTTTATTTCCAATTGGTTTTTGTGAATGTTCAATTTCCTTCGATTTAATATTGAGTTCGACAAAAACCTAATTTCAAGGCTATGTTGCAGCTATGTAATGCGAAATCCCATTTTTCAGCCACAATCAACCATGTTTGGAAAAATTTGATTTAGTATTGTCTTGTAGATGACTATAAATAACATTTATTTTCTATCAGTTTTTGTGAATGCTCAATTTCCATCGATTTATTGTCGAGTTCAAAGAAAACCTAATTTTAAGGCTATCTTGCAAATGTGTCATGCAAACTCCCATTTTTCACCCATAATCAACCATGTTTGGAAAAAATTGACATAGGATTATGTTGTAGATGACTATTAAGAACCTTTGTTTTCTATTAGTTTTCTAAATGTTGAATTTCCATCGATTTAATGTCAAGTTCAACGAATACGTGATTCTAAGGATACGTTGTGTCATCCAAACTCCCATTTTTCACCCACAATCAACCATGTTTGGAAATTTTGATTTAGAATTGTTTTGTAGATTACTATTAAGAACCTTTATTTTCTATCTGTTTTTGTGAATGTTGAATTTCAATCGATTTAATGTCAAGTTTATCGAAAACCTAATCTTAAGGCTACATTGCAGTTGTGTCACTTGAACTCCCATTTTTCACCCATAATCAACCATGTTTGGATAATTTTTAATTAGGATCGTGTTTTAGATGACTATTAAGAACCTTTATTTTCTATTGGTTTTCTTGAATGTTGGATTTAAATCGATTTAATGTCAAGTTCGGCAAAAACTTGAGTTTAAGGCTACGTTGCACCCACTATCAACCATTTTGGTGAAATTTGATTTGGGATTATGTTGTAAATGACTATCAAGAACCTTTATTTTCTATCGGTTTTCACAAATGCTGAATTTCTATCGATTAAATGTTGAATTCGACGAAAACCTGATTTTAAGGCTACGTTGCATCTTTGTCACGCAAACTCCCATTTTTCACCCACAATCAATCATGTTTGGAGAAATTTGGTTTAGGATTCTGTTGTAGATGACTATTAAGAACTTTTATTTTCTATTAGTTTTCATTTATGTTGAATTTTCATCAATTTAATGTCGAGTTCGATAAAAACATTATTTTAAGGCTACGTTTTAACTGTTACACGAACTCCCATTTTTCACCTACAATAAACCATGTTTGAATAACTTTGTTTTAGGATTGTGTTGTAGATGAATATTAACATACTTTATTTTTATCGATTTTTCGTGAATGTTGAATTTCTCTCGATATAATGTCGTGTTAGATGAAAATCTAATTTTAAGGCTATTTTGCAGCTGTGTCACACGAACTCCCATATCTCACCCAAAATAAATCATCTTTGGAGAACTTTGATTTACGATTATATTGTAAATGTCTATTGAGAACCTTTTCAATTAATTTTGGTAAATGTTGAATTTCCATTGATTTAATGTCAAGCTCGACGAAAACCTGATTTTATGGCTATGTTGCAGCTGTGTAACATGAACTCCCATTTTTCACCCACAATCAACAGTGTTTGGAGTATTTTGATTTATTATTTTCTTGTAGATAACTATTAAGAACCTTTATTTCAAGGCTACTTTGTAGATGTGTCGTGCGTGAATTCCTATTTTGTACGCATAAAAAACCATGTTTGGAGAACTTTGATTTAGGATTATGTTGTAAATGAATATTAAAAACCTTTATTTTCTATTGGTTTTTGTGAATGTTGAATTTCCATTGATTTAATGTCGAGTTCGACGAAAAAATGATTTTAAGGCTATGTTGCAGCTGTGTCAAGCGAACTCCCATTTTTTACCCACAATCAACCATGTTTCAATAAATTTAATTTAGGATTGTGTTGTAATGATTATTAAGAACCTTTATTCGATTTAAAGTCAAGTTTAACGAAATTAATATTTTAAGGCTACATTGTAGTTGTGTCACGCAAACCGCTCATTTTTCACCCACAAACATCCATGTTTGGAGTACTTTGATTTAGATGATATCAGTTTTTGTGAATATTCAATTACCATCGATTTAATGTCGAGTTCGGCGAAAACCTCATTTGAGGCGCTACGTTGCAGACGTGTCACATGATTTCCCATTTTTCATGCATGATCACAAAATTTGATTTAGGATTACGTTGTAATGACTATTAAGAACCTTTATTACGTTGCAACTTTGTCACGCGAACTCCCATTTTTTTTTACCTAAAATTAACATATTTGGAGAACTTTTATTTAGGATTGTATTGTAGATGACTATTAAGAACCTTTATTTTCTTATTGTTTTTGTGATCATATTTTTAATGAAAAATAGTCATGAGTAATGCACGTGTTATTTTCTTCATGTAATACCTAATAAAATTATTGTGTACTATAAAGTGTATTTTTATTGATTTGGGGTAATTTTAATTTAGTGACTCATTTATCTATAAGATGGGAGGGGCAAGTTTCTTTAATTTTTTAGCATTCTAGTCCTTACATATTCCTACTCTTGCATGTACATAGATCACATCGTGCATAGTCCTTGTATGTACATATATATCATTTCACCTAGTTCTTGCATGTACAACCCCTTGCATATATCAAGATCATATCACCTAAGTTCCAAGTTGCATACATTCCATGAATTTAGTCATTTGCATATTCATCATTGATCAAATAGAACCCTTAGCTCTTGCACAAGCTAGACACTACTCTTCATAGGTCTCAAAATCAACCCATTTGCTATCTATCACCCACATCTCTTAAGGTTTATTATAGACTTTCAAGTTAGGAAACATGTCGGGTTATCCTTGCTCATCTAGGAAAATCCTTTTGGAGTCCATCATCTCCTACATACCCTCTCTTGGTAATTGGTCCCTTCTGTTTATCCATCATATCACAAGTCAATCCTTGAATCGTAACCAAATCTGGACCTAGAGTTGCATTTGACCTCTTGGATTCTTAATTTATCACATCATATTGGATACCATTTTCATTGCATTCTAGTCCTTACATATTCCTACTCTTGCATACATAGATCACATCACATAGTCCTTGTATGTACATATATATATATTGTTTTATAACTTGAAAATTAGATTTTGTTCAGTCTTAATAGATAGGGATTGAAGGTTGAGACACAAATCCTAACGATCACTCGTAATGGATACCTTATCTAAGAAAAATAAAATATTTAAATTTACTAGATCTTGACTATCTACTTTGGTACAAAGAGGCTCATAGACTTACCACACTATCTAATAACATGCTATTTTTTATGGAAACCATAACATTCTTATATGTTATATAACATGATTGAATTATAGAACTTATAGTAACAAGTCTAAAACTTAGTTACTAGCATGCATAAATTTAATTGCATTAAAACATGAAAATATAATAGTTCAAGCTATCATGCTGTAACACACTCATATTTTTGATGAAAAATAGTCATGAGTAATGTGTGTTATTTTCTTCATGTAATATCAATAAAATTATTGTGTACTATAAAATGTATTTTTATTGATTTGGGGTAATTTTAATTTAATGAATCATTTGTCTGTAAGATGAGAGGGGCAAGTTTCTTTAATTCGTTAGCAATTTGAGTTCAAAATTAAATCACTTTTATTTTAATTTAAATGTTGAATCATTTTTTTAATTATAATCTAAAATTTGAATCTGTTGACACCTCCAAACAATCATCTCTAAGTTGAAATAAATTATGCACGGTAAATTTAATGTTGAATGAAATGCATAAAAGAAACCCCTCAAATTCTTGTTTTAGCATGTGTCCAACTGGAATTAGCTAAATGTTACTTTAATTGTTTTTTTTTTCTTTTCAACTCGCATTTTACACGCATTGGTTAAAAAAGAACATACATGCAAATGCATATGGGTTAAAAAGAACAACACACTTTATTTTTCATTGGGTTTAAAATTAACTCTTAGATAGAAAACACTACAAATAGTTAAAAATAACCCCTTTCCTTGACAAACACTACAAATGGATAAAATGAACCTTGTGCATTCTCTTTTTGTTCACATTTTGATTTTGGTTTAAAAAGAACACCATGCAAGTGTGATCTGAAATATTCATGTGCTCTCTCTTTGTTTTTAAACAGAGATCAATTGAACTATGAATATTTTGGTTTGCTTTTTGTTAAGCCTTAGATCTTGGGCTTGCTTTGGTGGGAAAAAGTACTCACCCCAAAGTGACTCAAATCGGGAACGCGCTAAAGCTAAGCGACGCCCAATCGTTATATAAATTCAAATGTTAAGGAAAACTAAGCATTACAGAACTTCCTGCGGTCCAGCAATTGACTCCCCAGTACCCTTGTGGTGCGTCGAAACCTGCAGACCCTAACCTCTACAGACTAGGATGATAATGCCTCTTGCGTGCAATTCTGAATGGGTGCCCGAAATAAATCCTTTGTTTTAGAAAACCACAAACCTTCTATTCTTTGGTGAAGCAACGGTCATTGCCAAGGCACCCGAACCTGCGCAGTTCTTAGTAGAAATGATCAATCTGCCATGGGAGTTTCATGGAGATTGGAAGCTTGGTTGCCCTGAGAAGTGAGTGCACTGTAAGGGGGAGCCTGTGGGGCCAAGCTTCTGAAATTCATTCGCTAAGGATATGCGGTTCGTGGGATCCATAAGAATATTGTCCTTGCATCCTTAGGATTTTTTTTGTAAATGTCTTCTATGTGGTTGATTTTCATTCTTTACAACACCACGTGTTTGCCAACTATTTTCAGACAACAGGAACGAATGAACATCATCCTCCAAATCTGAATCAACACAGTCAAACTGAAATAAATTCCTTACAATCTGCTTGAAATTTTGTCTAGTGTGAAAATCTCACCAAGTTGTCATTCTATCATCTTCAATCTCATCTGTCCATCCAAAATTGCATTTTCTATAAAATATCAATTTTGTTCTCATTTCGACACCTCTTAATTTGATCACATCACATAGTCCTTGTATAAATATATATCATTTCACCTAGTTGTTACATACATGTACAACCCAGGTTGCATATATCAAGATCATATCGTGCCTAAGTTCCAAATTGCATACATTCCATGAATTTAGTCTTTTCCATATTCATCGTTGATCAAATAGAACCCTAAGCTCTTGCACAAGTTCCACTACTCTTCATGGGTCTCAAAACGAATCCATTTTTTATCTATCGCCCACATCACATAGTCCTTGCATACATATATATCATTTCACCTAGTTCAAGTGCATACATGTACAACCCAGGTTGCATATATCAAGATCATATCGTGCCTAAGTTCCAAGTTGCATACATTCCATGAATTTAGTCCTTTCCATATTCACCATTGATCAAATAGAACCCTAAGCTCTTGCACAAGTTCCACTACTCTTCATAGGTCTCAAAACCAATCCAATTTTTATCTATCGCCCACATCACATAGTCCTTGTATACATATATATCATTTCACCTAGTTCTTGCATACATGTAAAACCCAGGTTGCATATATCAAGATCATATCATAACTAAGTTCCAAGTTGCATACATTCCATGAATTTAGTCTTTTCCATATTCATCATTGATCAAATAGAACCCTAAGCTCTTGCACAAGTTCCACTGCTCTTCATAGGTCTCAAAACCAATCCATTTTTTATCTATCGCCCACATCACATAGTCCTTGTATACATATATATGATTTCACCTACTTCAAGTGCATACATGTATAACCCAGGTTGCATATATCAAGATCATATCGTGCCTAAGTTCCAAGTTGCATACATTCCATGAATTTAGTCCTTTCCATATTCACCATTGATCAAATAGAACCCTAAGCTCTTGCACAAGTTCCACTACTTTTCATAGGTCTCAAAACCAATCCATTTTTTATCTATCGCCCACATCACATAAGGTTTATCATGGAATTTCAAGTTAGGGAACATAGGTACATTATCTTTGATCGTCTAGGGAAATCCTTTTGGAGTCCATCATCTCCCGCATACCCTCTCTTGATCATTGGTCCCTTGTGTTTATCCATCATAACACAAGTCAAGCCTTGCATCGTAACCAATTTGAACCTAGAGTTGCATTTGACCTCTTGCATTCTTAGCTTATCACATCATATATCATACCATTTTCATATATCCCATCTTAGAATCATATCCTTTTCAAATGCATTTTTTCCATGGAATTCTTAAGTTCAAGAATCTTTAATTTCATTTGATTTCATATGTTCAACTCCACTTATATATCATCATCTCTCACTTTCTTTGCACAATATTTTGTGACATGTACAAATGGCTCAACAAGCAGGAAGTTCTCAAGCAGAAGTCGAGCCCAATCTAGATATTGGACCAAATAAATAATTTGAAGAACACATGGACCTTGAAGATAGGGAGGAGGCCCGAGTTCAAACAATTTATGTTGGAGAGGGGTCGGGATCACTTCCTTCTACACTAATGGATGAGCATATAAAAGTAGCTGAAACAGTGGGGAATCAAATTTCTTATAGAAATTTAGATCATTTACTTGAAATGGATATGGAGAAACTGAAATGTTATGCCGACCAACCTAAAAATAAAAGTAAGAGGTCAATAACTAAATCTATAAATAGAATAATCCAAAATCATTTCAATCATCTTGAAACACTTGAAAAAACCCAATTATTATCGTGTTTACTTGTTCGTGATGAGCTGAAAGAGTCATTACAATTGATTGGTGTATATTTTGCATCGAATAAGAGGAAACACATGAGACTGCAAAAAGATATTGTTGAAAATGTTAAAAAAAGGTTTAGATTCCATTGGGAAAAGTTCTCGATCAGTGGATAAGGCCATTGCAAGAAAGGTGATTTTGGCATTTGTTTTAAATAAAGAAATATCCAGAAAAAGAAAAATGTCAGCACTTTCCGTTGAATTTGGTGATAGTAGAACCACACTAATAAAATATGAGAAAAAGAGAAAGGTTTTAGATGATAGTTCTGAAGGCAATTGGGCAATTATGTGTAGAGCTCCCCATTCTGACAGGATTCAAGATCTTGTTAGGAACTTGATCTCAAGTTTTTGGAATGATCAGACTCATCCGTCGTCAAATACTAGAGATGTTATGAGGTACAGGATTGGACCTAGTATTTATGAAGAACATATTAAACATTGGCTAGACATAACACAACTTGAGATGTATATGAACTTTTGTAATATGTATCTTCATATAAAGATTGGGCAAACAATGTTTCAAAGGTTAAAGCCATATTATGTGAAGATAAACAAGCTTTTTGAAACTTGTTGTTGTCGTTATCACATTGAATTTGATATCTAATATCAAGTGTTTTGAAAGATGAGAGAAGAAAGATATGGTTTTCAAAATGCACCTCCTAAATAGATAAGTTTGTTCATAAAGGATATATTATGTGATCATGAAAATGGACATCAAATAAAATGCATAAAAGGACTCTGTGAAACATCTGAAAATTTGGCTAACTTTCCTTCAACAAATGAAAATGCTGACCTGAGTCAGACAGTAAATTGCAAGAGTTACAAGTATGTAAAGTTTCAAACAAATTTCGGGAAAGAATCCACAAGGTTAAACTATGTAGAAGAGGAGATACCTATTGGGAAATTTATGGAAGATTTTAAAAAATTGATACAACCATACATACAACATTCATTTTATGCTAAATGGCAAGCACGTCAATTTCAAAGATTAAGAGATACTTTCCCACTTGGAACAATTCTATCAGTAGTTGATTTTGCAAAAAATTACTCTTTTGTACATCAAAAAGAGATTCAATTAGAATATTACTTTTCAAAGCAAGTCACTATTATGGTTCATGTGTGTTATCGGCATGCACAATTGGATTCCTCTTATGTGAATCCTCTTTATGTATCCATACTTATTGTACTAGTTTCTTTTTTCTTTATATATATATATATATATATATATATATATTTTACATAATTTACTATTTACTTTCCAACTTAATTTTAATCTCTTTGTGACTTGTTAATATTTATATTTAAAAATAATTACATGATTAATGATTATAAATAAGCAATTTTATTATTACCCAAATATTAATGTTAATGTTGCTATTACAATTATTGATACTATTTTTTTTTTCTATCCACTCATTTACTCATGTTTAAATGTCACTCTAATCATGAGTAGTCTCACATGTTCAAAGATAACCTTTGTTTAATTACTACTTTGAATTCTAGTAGTTTATTTTATTAAAACCAATCTCACATTTAAAATAACTAATCTTGTTTACTACCATAATTATTACTGCAGGTAATATTAACTCTATTTTTATTTTTATTTTTATTATAATATTAACTTTCTCTTCTTTTCCTTTTCCTGCAACACTCTTGCTTCAGTATTGTATATTTATATATAATATATATATAGAAATAATAATAATAATCTTAGCCATAATGTTAATATCAAATCACTCATATACAATTCTCTAAATCAAGTTATGATATTACTTTTGTCTTAACTTAGTTTATATACCCTCCATTAAATCTTAAATTATTCATTCTAATATTAATAACCCCATTATCAATTATTTTGAATTACTCATATGCTTATTAATAATTCTACCATATCCTTTTAATATTGTAATTCTTGATTTTTAACGAATTTATGTTATACTAGCGACATTGGTAGCACAGTTTCTTGGTAATAATGTTAATTTTATTCACTGTCATTATTTACTGAATTCCCAACACTAATAATTTTTCACTTAGAGATTTCACTATCTAATGTAATTTATAATCTATCTAAGAATATTGATAATAATGTTATAACTTTTCCCATAGATTTTACAGTCATTAAATTCTAATATAATGAATTTGAAACAAGAAATAAATAAGAGAACTATGTTAATTTTAATGACTACATTACTATTGATGGAAAACTTAAATATTAATATTATTACACCTGCAATGGAACTATTTTTGTTTCCTAATATTATCTCCTGGAAACATTAGTTGACTTAGAGTGTAAATAAAACATTTTTATACAAACTACTTGAAGCTGCCTACCGTTGGATTAGGTCGACGGCTGCAGCAACAAATATATTCCCAAGAAATAAATCCCTAACCCTAATCACAATGCCTACCTACTATACTTCCTATTTTATCATACTCTCCTCTAAAATTTCAACGACTGGGCAGAAGGCTTAGAGAGTACGATGGAAATAGCTGAGCATAAGGTTTTTGCTGGCATACACAGATTTCCATATAAAGTATTTAATGGTAACTCCGAAAGGACACGCTAACTGTGATTTCCACGAAGTGTGGCTGTCAACTCGTGACTTTTGCCATTGGCAGGTAAACAGAAATTATTTTGATAGTAAAGATTTTCGCCCTGCCTCACCTCATTGTGGCTCAGCCTATGTACCGCCCCTATAGATTAGAAGCTCATTTATTGCACTGACACAGGCTGATACAAGATACGTGTGATCTGCCGTTTGTGGAAGAGCCAATCATATCTACGCCTTTTGTAAGTAGTTGGGTTTTGGTCCATAATATTATTATTTTATTTTGTTTTTGTTTCCTTCAGCGTTAACTATGATGGTCATATAATAATTTCTTGAGGTTATTTTACGATGACTAGAATAGGCCTGGCATCAAGTGAAGTGAGGAGAGAGACATAGATCTGAACCTCAGCCTCCCCTCTACAAAACTCCCTCCAATCATGCCACTGCTATTAGTCTCCTCTATGCAGAAGCGTTCCATGCAACCTCCGACCAAAAAGCTCCAGAGGGGACGAAGAACTCATGTCCAGTACTTGCAGTGGAAGGTTTAAATCTGCTAACAATTGGGAATGCGTGAAGTATATAGAGGAGGGGAGAAAAATATTTTGTTACCTTTGCAAGTAGTTATTTCAGCGCTGATTTTGTTCTCCTCTCACTATGTGCTATGTGTTTATATTTAGAGAAGAAATATGAAAGTGCCTCTCCCCTCCTTGTATTTATATCATTTAATGCTGGTTTAAACAATGATCTCGTTTTAAATGAATATATTTTCAATTTTTTTATTTATTTTTATTGATATCAACTGTTCAGCATGGTTCAAATGTAAATAAAATGATGCAGAGATCTAAATTTCGTTGTATTCGTTTATTTTATTAACTTTGTTATACATATTATATATAGAGAGAAGATATGTTGTTTTACTTGAAAAGAAGGGCAAACCGACCACAAAACCAAGGGGGCAGCGGCCTTGTTGAGGTCTTGTCCCTCTCCGGTTTTTTTTTTTTTTAATTTCTATTTATTTATTTAATTATAAATCTCCATGTATTGATATATCTATTATTTAATTCCTTTGAGTATGGTATTCTACATCTAAATCTATGATATCTAATATAGTGTATTTGTATTTACATTTGGGTATAGATTCACACATGTATATATATATATATATTAAATCTGTGTAAAACATAATACATTCTGTATAAAGTCAAAATGATACATATTCACTCTTATAATATATATGCATCTTACATATTCACTCTTATAATGTAAATAAAATGATGCAGAGATCTAAATTTTGTTGTATTCGTTTATTTTATTAACTTTGTTATACATATTATATATAGAGAGAAGATATGTTGTTTTACTTGAAAAGAAGGGCAAACCGACCACAAAACCAAGGGGTCGGCGGCCCTGTTGAGGTCTTGTCCCTCTCCGGTTTTTTTTTTTAATTCTATTTATTTATTTAATTATAAATCTCCATGTATTGATATATCTATTATTTAATTCCTTTGAGTATGGTATTCTACATCTAAATCTATGATATCTAATATAGTGTATTTGTATTTACATTTGGGTATAGATTCACACATGTATATATATATATATATTAAATCTGTGTAAAACATAATACATTCTGTATAAAGTCAAAATGATACATATTCACTCTTATAATATATATGCATCTTACATATTTACTCTTATAATGTAAATAAAATGATGCAGAGATCTAAATTTTGTTGTATTCGTTTATTTTATTAACTTTGTTATACATATTATATATAGAGAGAAGATATGTTGTTTTACTTGAAAAGAAGGGCAAACCGACCACAAAACCAAGGGGGCGGCGGCCTTGTTGAGGTCTTGTCCCTCTCCGGTTTTTTTTTTTTTTAATTTCTATTTATTTATTTAATTATAAATCTCCATGTATTGATATATCTATTATTTAATTCCTTTGAGTATGGTATTCTACATCTAAATCTATGATATCTAATATAGTGTATTTGTATTTACATTTGGGTATAGATTCACACATGTATATATATATATATTAAATCTGTGTAAAACATAATACATTCTGTATAAAGTCAAAATGATACATATTCACTCTTATAATATATATGCATCTCAGATATACAAAATAAGGTGGGTTTATGGGCCTTTTTTTTTGTATTAATAGAAAATATATATATGCATCTTAAGCAACTCAATAATAATAACCTGTTTCACTATTAAATATGCTTGTTCTTCTATCTAAAATCCAGCTTGTTGGCATACGGTAGATTTGAATAAAAATATTTATTTGACTTTCTTTTTCTTTTTTCTTTTTTTTTCATCCTTGTTTACTACATTATTTTTTTGGTAAGAAAGTAAACTTTTTTTTTTTTTTGTATGGAAAAGGGCCTTATAATATTATTTATGAAATTCATATTGTGGTCATACTATTTTTCTTAAACAAATACAAGGAAGTCAATAATGTGAATATAAATTTCTTAGTCAATAAAATAAATTTCATGTTCCTTGGAGTAAAACTTGAAAATAAATGACCTTCCTTCATTTAAGTTTAAGAGTATATACTATCTCTAGGCCCCAACCTTTTATTATAATAATTATATACAACTAGAACTCCAATGATTTATTGACGCCAACAATGCTTTCATGGAAACCAACAACTAAATTGAATATCATTCCAATGTAACAAATTTGTTCTACTTCATCTTCGAGAAAATAAACATGGAACTTGAAGGAACATAGTAATGAATGCAATATATTTTCTTCCATCCTTTTTTTTTGAACATTATATGAGAATTTCACCCCTAAATCCTTCCATATTACAACTAATTTTAAGAATTTTTTCTCCCACAATCAACCATTTTTGGATAACTTTGATTTAGGATCGTGCTATAGATGACTATTAAGAACCTTTAGTTTCTATCGGTTTTCGTGAATGTTGAATTTCCATCGATTTTATGTCAAGTTTGGCGAAAACCTTATTTTAAGGCAACATTGAACTTGTGTCACGCGAACACGCATTTCCACCCACAAACAAACATGTTTGGAGAAATTGATTTAGGATTGTGTTGTACATGAGAATTAAGAGCTTTTATTTTCTATTAGTTTTCGTTAATGTTGAATTTCCATCAATTTAATGACGAGTTCAGTAAAAATTTGCTTTTAAGGATACGTTGCAGCTTTGTCACGTGAACTCCCACTTTTCACCCACAATCAACCATGTTTGGATAACTTTGATTTAATTTTTATATGACTACTAAGAACCTTTATTTTTTTTCAATTTTCATGAATTTTGAATTTCGATCGATCTACATTGTAGATGTGTCATGCAAAGTCTCATTTCTCGCCCACAATCAACCATGTTTGGAGAAGTTTTGATTAAGGATTGTGTTGTAGATGAAAATTAAGAACTTTTATTTTCTATCGGTTTGGTGAATGTTCAAATTCCATCGATTTAATCTTGAGTTCGACAAAAACCGCATTTTAAGGCAACATTGCAGACGTGTCACGTCAACTCCCATTTTTCATGCATAATTAACCATGTTAGGAGGAATTTGATTTATGATTATGTTGTAGATGACTATCAAGTACCTTTATTTTTTGTTTGTTTTTGTGAATGTTGAATTTCCATCAATTAAATGTCGGGTTCGACGAAAACCTTATTTTAAGGCTACGTTGCAGATTCGTCACATGAATTCTGATATTTTACCCACAATCAACCATGTTTGGATAACTTTTATTTAGGATTCTATTTTAGATGACTATTGCAAAACTTTATTTTATATCGGTTTTTGCGAATGTTGAATTTCCATTGATTTAATATTGAGTTCAATGATAACCTGATTATAAGGTTATGTTGTATCTATGTCATGAGAACTCCCATTTTTCACCCACAATCAACCATGTTTCAAGAATTTTGATTTAGGATTGTGTTGTAGATGACTATTAAGAACCTTTATTTTCTATCAGGTTTTGTGAATTTATAATTTCCATCAATTTAATCTAGAGTTCGATGAAAACCTGATTTTAAGGCTACGTTGCAGCTGTGTCGTATGAACTCTCATTTCTTTCCCACAATCAACCATATTTGGAGAACATTGATTAAGGATTGTGTTGTCAAATGACTATTAAGAAACTTTATTTTCTATCGGTTTTCATGAATGTTCAATTTCCATCGATTTAATGTCGAATTTGACAAAACCCTTATTTTAAGGCTACATTGCAGACGTCTCATTTGAACTCCCATTTTTCACGCATAATAAACCATCTTTAGAGAACTTTCATTAATAATTATGTTGTAGATGACTATTAAAAACCTTTATTTTCTATTGGTTTTCGTAAATGTTGTATTTCTAACGATTTAATGTCGACTTCGATGAAAACTTGATTTTAAGGCTACGTCGTAGCTGTGTCACACGAACTCCCATTTTCACCCATAATTAACCATGTTTGAAGAAATTTGATATAGGATTATGTTGTAGGTAACTATTAATAACCTTTATTTTCTATTGGCTTTCCTGAATGTTGAGTTTCACGAAAACCTAATTTTAAGGCTGCGTTCAAGCTATGTCATGTGAACTCTGATTTTTCACCCACAATCAACCGTGTTTGGAGAACTTCTATTTAGGATTGTGTTGTAGATGACTATTAAGAACGTTTATTTTCTATCAATTTTTTGGAATTGTGAATTTCCATCGATTTAATGTTGAGTTTCATGAAAACTTAATTTTAAGGCTATGTTGCAGCTGTGTCATGGGAACCCTGATTTTTCACACTCAATAATCCATGTTAGGAGAACTTTGATTTAGTATTGTGTTGTTTATTACTATTAAGAACCTTTATTTTCTATTGGTTTCTGTGAATGTTAAATTTCCATCGATTTAATGTTGAGTTCGACAAAAAACTAATGTTAATGCTATGTTGTAGATGTTTCACGCGTACTCCCATTTTTCACCCATAATCAACCATGTTTAGTGAACTTTGATTTAGGATTCTATCGGAGGTGAGTATTAATAACCTTTATTTTCTATTGGTTTTAATGAATGTTGAATTCCTACCGATTTAATGACATGTTTGACAAAACCCTGATTTTAAGGCTACATTGCAGCTATGTCATGCGAGCTCCGATTTTTCACCCACAATCAACCATGTTTGGAGAACTTTGATTTAGTATTGTATCATAGATGAATATTAAGAACCTTTACTTTCTATCGATTTCTGTCAATGTTGAATTACCATCGATTTAATGTCGAGTTTGACAAAAACCTAATTTTAAGGCTACGTTGCAAATGTGTCATTGGAACTCCCAATTTTCACTCTTAATTAACCATGTTTGGAGAAGTTTGATTTAGGATTGTGTTGTAGATGACTATTAAGAACCTTTATTTTCTATTGGTTTTTCGTGAATGTTCAATTTACTTCGATTTAATATCGAGTTCGACAAAAACTCTATTTTAAGGCTACGTTGCAGCTATGTCACACAAACTCCCATTTTTCACGCACTATCAACCATGTTTGATGGATTTTGATTTAGGATTATGTTGTAAATGACTATCAAGAACATTGATTTTCTATCGGTTTTCACGAATGGTGAATTTCCATCGATTAAATGTTGAATTCGACAAAAACCTGATTTTTAGACTACGTTGCATCTTTGTCACACAAACTCCCATTTTTCACCCACAATCAATCACGTTTGGAGAATTTTGATTTAGGATTGTGTTGTAGATGACTATTGCAAACCTTTAGTTTTTATCAATTTTTGTGAATGTTGAATTTCAATGTATTTAATCTCGAGTTAAACTAAAACTTTATTTTAAGGCTATGTTGTAGCTTTTTTCACACGAACTCTAATTTCTCACCCATATTCAACCATGTTTGGAGAACTTTGATTTCGGATTGTGTTGTAGAAGACTATTAAGAACATTTATTTTCTATTGGTTTTCACAAATGTTTAATTTCCATTCATTAAATGTCGAGTTCGATGAATACCTAATTTTAAGGCTACGTTGCAAATGTGTCAACAAACTCTTATTTTTCACCCACAATCAAACATGTTTGAAGATCTTTGTTTAGGATTTTGTTGTAGATAACTATTAATAACATTTATTTTCTATCAATTTTTGTGAATGTTGAATTTTCAAGGATTTAATGTCGAGTTTAAACCAAATCATGATTTCAAGGCTATGTTGCAGCTGTGTCACGTGATCTCCCATTTTTCACCCACAATCAACCATGTTTGGAGAACTTGTATTTAGGATTGTGTTGTATATAACTATTAATAATCTTTATTTTCTATTGGTTTTTGTTAATGTTCAGTTTCATTCAATTTAATGTCGAGCTAGACGAAACCTAATTTTCACGCTATGTTACAGAGGTGTCATACGAACTCCCATTTTTCACCCATACTCAACCATCTTTGGAGAGCTTTGATTTCGGATTATGTTGTAGATGACTTTTAATAATCTTTATTTACTATCAATTTTTTTGAATGTTGATTTTTTGTCGATTTAATGTTGAGTTCGACAGAAAACTGATTTTAAGGCTGAGTTGCAGCTTTGTCACATGAATTCCCATTTTTCAGACATAATCAACAATGTTTGAAGACCTTTGATTTAGTATTGTGTTGTAGATAACTATTAATAACCTTTATTTTCTATCAGTTTTTGTGAATGTTGAATTTTCATTGACTTAATGTTGAGTTTGATGAAATCATGATTTCAAAGGTATGTTGCAGCTGTGTCACACGAACTTCTAAATTTCACCGACAATAAATCATGTTTAGAGAACTTTGAATTAGGATTGTGTTGTAGATGACTATTAAAAACCTTTAATTTTTATCAATTTAATCTCGAGTTAAACTAAAACTTTATTTTATGGCTATGTTGTAGCTTTTTCACGCGAACTCTAATTTTTCACCCACATTCAACCATGTTTGGAGAATTTTGATTTCGGATTGTGTTGTAGAAGACTATTAAAAACATTTATTTTATATTGGTTTTCGCGAATGTAGCCTTGAAATCATGATTTGGTCAAACACGACATTAAATCTTTGAAAATTCAACATTCACAAAAACCGATAGAAAATAAGGGTTATTAATAGTTATCTACAACATAATCCTAAACAAAGATCTTCAAACATGGTTGATTTTAGCAGAAAAAATGGGAGTTCACATGACAACGCTGCAACTTAGCCTTAAAAATAGGTTTTTGTCGAACTCAACATTAAATCAATGAAAATTGAAAATTCACAAAAATCAACAGAAAATAAATATTTTAATAGTCATCTATAACACAATCCTAAATCAAAATTCTCCAAACATGATTGATTGTGGGTGAAAAATGGGAGTTCACATTACACAGTTTCAAGATAACTTTAAAATAACGTTTTCAATAAACTCGACATTAAATCGATGGAAATTCAAGATTCACGAAAACTGATACAAAATAAAGGTTCTTAATAGTCATTTAAAAAACATTCCTAAATCAAAATTCTCCAAATATGGTTGATTGTGGGTGAAAAATTGGAATTCATGTGACACAGCTGCAATGTAGCCTTAAAATCACGTTTTTCCTCAAACTCAACATTTAATCAATAGAAAGTCAAATTACGAAAACTAATACAAAATAAAGGTTCATTATAGTCATCTACAACATAATCCAAAATCAAAGATCTCCAAACATGGTTAATTATGTGTGAAACATGGGAGTTTGTGTGGCATAGCTGGAATGTAGCCTTATAATCAGGTTTCATTGAACTCGACATTAAATCATTGGAAATTCAACATTCATGAAAACCAAAAGAATATAGAGATTCTTAATAGTCATCTACAACACAATAGTAAATCTAAGTTCTTCAAAAATGGTTGATTATGTCTGAAAATGGGAATTCACATGACAAAGTTGTAACTCAGCCTTAAAATTGGGTTTCCATCGAACTCAACATTAAATCAACATTCACAAAAACCGATAGAAAATTAAGATTATTAAAAGTCATCTACAACATAATCCTAAATAAAATTTCTCCAAAGATGGTTGAGTATGGGTGAAAAATGGGAGTTTGCATGACACCTCTGTAACATAGCTTTAAAATTAGGTTTTTTTCTAACTCGACATTAAATTGAATGAAATTGAACATTCACGAAAACCAATAGAAAATAAAGATTCTTAATAGTTATCTACAACACAATCAATCCTAAATCAAAGTTCTCCAAAAATGGTTGATTGTGGGTGAAAAATGGGAGATCATGTGACATAGCTACAACATAGCCTTGAAATCACGATTTGGTCAAACTCGACATTAAATGTTTGAAAATCCAACATTCACAAAAACTGATAGAAAATAAAGGTAATTAATAGTTATTTAAAAAACAATCCTCTATCAAAGTACTCCAAACATGGTTAATTATTCGTGAAACATGGGAGTTTGCGTGACATAGTTGGAATGTAGCCTTACAATCAGGTTTTCATTGAAATCAACATTAAATCATTGGAAATTCAACATTCATGAAAACCAAAAGAATATAGAGAATCTTAATAGTTATCTACAACACAATACTAAATCAAAGATCTTCAAACATGGTTGATTATGTCTGAAAAATGGGAATTTACATGACAAAGCTGCAACTCAGCCTTAAAATTAGGTTTTTGTCGAACTAATCATTAAATTGACGAAAAATCAACATTCACAAAAACTGATAGAAAATAAAGATTATTAAAAGTCATCTACAACATAATACTAAATCAAAGTTCTCCAAAGATGGTTGAGTATGGGTGAAAATGAATTCATGTTCCCTCTGTAACTTATAGCCGTTAAAATAAGGTTTAGAGTCTAATTAAATTGGGTGAATTGAGCCATTCCATGAAAACCAGATAGAAAATAAGGTTAGCAATAGGTCCTCTACAACTACAATCCATGCAAAGTTCTCCAAAACACCTCAGTTGTTGTTGGTGAAAAAGTGGAGATACAGTATACAAGCATAGCGTGGCATTTGAAATCATGATTTGTTTCCAAACTCATTCATGTCTTTGAAAAATTCAACATTCACAAAAATCGATAGAAAATAAATGTTATTAATAGTTATCTACAATACAATCCTAAACAAAGATCTTCAATCGTGGTTGATTATAGATGAAAAAATGGGGGTTCACGTGACAAATCTGCAACTCAGCCTTAAAAATAGATTTTTGTCGAACTCAACATTAAATTAATGAAAATTCAAAATTTACAGAAATCAATAGAAAATAAATGTTTTAATACGAAACCAATAGAAACTAAAGATTCTTAATAGTCCTCTAGAACACAATCCTAAATCAAAGTTCTCCAAACATGGTTGATTGTGGGTGACAAATTGGAGTTCGCATGACACAGTTTCAAGATAACCTTAAAATAATGTTTTCAATAATCTCAACATTAAATCGAGGGAAATTCAAGATTCACGAAAACTGATAGAAAATAAAGGTTTTTAATAGTCATTTAAAACACAATCCTCTATCAAAGTTCTCCAAACATGGTTGATTGTGGTTGAAAAATGGGAATTCGCGTGACACAGCTGCAATGTAGCCTTAAAATCACTTTTTCGTCAAACTCAAAAAAATTTCAAGGGAAACTCAACATTGACGAAAACGAATAGAAACTAAAGGTTCGTTATAGTCATCTACAACATAATCCTAAATCAAAGTTCTCCAAACATGGTTAATTATGCATGAAACATGGGAGTTCATGTGACACAGCTCGAATGTAGCCTTATAATCAGCTTTTCATTGAACTCGACATTAAATCAGTGGAAATTCAACATTCATGAAAACCAATAGAATATAGAGATTCTTAATAGTTATCTATAACTAAAACCTAACAAAATTTTCTTGAAACATTGTTGATTGTGCATGAAAAATGAGAGTTTTTTGACACATTTGCAATGCAGCCCTAAAACTAGGTATTTATCGAACTCGAGATTTAATCGATTGAAAGTAAACATTCACGAAAACCAATAGTAAATAAATGTTCTTTATAGTCTTCTACAACACAATATGAAATCAAAGTTCTCCAAACATGGTTGAATGTGGGTGAAAAAATAAAGTTCGCCTGAGAAAGCTACAACATAGCCTTAAAATAAAGTTTTAGTTTATCTCGAGATTAAATCGATGGAAATTCAACATTCACAAAAATTGATAAAAATTAAATGTTCTTAATAGGCATCTACAACACAATCCTAATTCAAAGTTCTCCAAACATAATTTATTATCGGTGAAAATTGGGAGTTCGTGTGACCCAGCTGCAACATACCCTTGAAATTACGATTTCATCAAACTCAACATTAAATCATTGAAAATTCAACATTCACGAAAACTCGTAGAAAATAAAGGTTCTTAGTAGTCATTTAAAAAACAAATCTTCTATCAAAGTTCTCCAAACGTGGTTGATTGTGGGTGAAAAATGGGAATTTGTATGACACTGCAGCAATGTAGCCTTAAAATCATGTTTTTCATCAAACATTTAATCAATGGAGACTCAACATTCACGAAAATGAATACAAAATAAAGGTTCATTCTAGTCATCTACAAACATGGTTGATTGTGGGTAAAAAATGCGAGTTCGCTGACACATTTGCAAGGTTGCCTTAAAGTTAGTTATTCATCAAACTCGACATTTAGTCGATCGAAATTAAACATTCGCAACAACCAATAGAAAATAAATGTTCTCCAAATAGTCTTCTAGAACACAATCCGAAATCAAAGTTCTCCAAACATGGTTGAATGTGGGTGAAAAAAACTACAACATATTCTTAAAATAAAGTTATAGTTTAACTCGAGATTAAATCGATGGAAATTCAATATTCACAAAAATTGATAAAAATTAAAGGTTTTTAATAGTCATCTACAACACAATCCTAATTCAAAGTTCTCCAAACATGATTTATTGTCGGTGAAATTTAGGAGTTCGTGTGACACAGCTGCAACAACAATCAACCATGTTTGAATAACTTTGTTTTAGGTTTGTGTTGTAGATGAATATTAACATACTTTATTTTTATCGATTTTTCGTGAATGTTGAACTTCTCTCGATATAATGTCGTGTTCGATGAAAACCTAATTTTAAGGCTATTTCGCAACTGTGTCACACGAACTCTCATTTCTCACCATAAATAAATCATGTTTGGAGAACTTTGATTTACGATTATGTTGTAGATGTCTATTGAGGACCTTTATTTTCAATTCCTTTTCGTAAACGTTGAATTTCCACTGATTTAATGTCAAGTTCGACGGAAACCTGATTTTATGGCTATGTTGCAGCTATGTAACACGTACTCCCATTTTTCACCCACAATCAACAGTGTGTGGAGTATTTTGATTTATTATTTTGTTGTAGATAACTATTAAGAACCTTTATTTCAAGGCTACTTTGAAGATGTATCGTGCATGAATTCCTATTTTTTACGCATAAACAACCATGTTTGGAGAACTTTGATTTAGTATTATGTTGTAGATGACTATTAAAAACCTTTATTTTCTATTGATTTTTGTGAATGTTGAATTTCCATTGATTTAAAGTCGAGTTCAACAAAAACCTAATTTTAAGGCTACGTTGCAACTATGTCACGCGAACTCCCATTTTTCACCCATAATCAACCATGTTTGGAGAACTTTGATTTAGTATTGTGTTGTAGATGACTATTAATAAAATTTATTTCTTTCAGCTTTTTTGAATGCTCAATTTCCATCGATTTAATGTTGAGTTCGAAAAAAACCTAATTTTAAGGCTATGTTGCACATCTATCATGCGAACTCCCATTTTTCACCCATAATCAACCATGTTTGGAAAACTTTGACATAGGATTATGTTGTAGATGACTATTAAGAACCTTTATTTTCTAAATGTTGAATTTCCATCTATTTAATGTCAAGTTCAACGAATACCTGATTTTAAGGATACATTGCAGCTGTGTCATCCAAACTCCCATTTTTCACCCACAATCAAACATGTTTGGAGATTTTGATTTCGAATTGTTTTGTAGATAAATATTAAGACCCTTTATTTTCTATCTGTTTTCGTGAATGTTGAATATCAATCCATTTAATGTTGAGCTTATCGAAAACCTAATTTTAAGGCTACGTTGCAGTTGTGTCACTTGAACTCCCATTTTTCACC
>VCHN02002729.1:7500-16215 GCA_007115665.2 Sequoiadendron giganteum
CGCGGGCCGAAGCATGTCGACGCGGAGCCTCGCAAGGGACGTTTACACGTGCCCAGAACGGGGTCTCTTTGTAGCCCATGCCCCACCACCTACGTGAACAGGCTTTTGCCTCGAAGAGGGGGCCGCCACATTCTCGGGGACGAAGTTCGATTGCAACGATGCAACGTGCCAAAGATGAACAATGGCACAAATGCTAATGCGTGCACTTTGGGATCGGCGCGTCGATGAATAACCGCTATGACACTTATCGAAAGTGTCGCACTGCTTTACGACAGAGGCGTGCATGGCGAATGCCAACCGAATACAAAGGCGAGAGCCTCCGACTGCACCCCCTAGAGAGCACAATGGAGGAGCTCATTCCAAACTGTTGTTTCGTAAATACCATCAAGGAACCGGCACAAGCGCACACAGTCGTCCTCGGGAGAGGATAATTCGAGTGATAGGTCAAACCCAAAAGCTCCGAAGATTGCCTCCAGGAACAATCGGGGAATGAGACCGATTACATGTTGTCAAGTCATTCTTGGGTGGACATGACTTGCAAGTAGGAAAATCGAGCAACCCCGAATCTCCATGGCGGGAAGCCAAAGCCTGACGGACTCGAATATTATGATCATCATGCCACTCTTCGCAGAGAATATCGCACCGCTTTTGAACTTTTGACACCGTTCCGAGACTACGAAGTGTCCCACGGATAGGAGTGCAGCACTCGGAGGCACCCAAAAGCTGAGAAGAAAACACTCCAGACAATCCCCCTTACACCCCGACATGGACGAGTTTAGGGCGACTACCAGTGCCGACCCTTTTCCCGCGAGGCGTCCAATGTCGAGACGGTTCGGGAAATGCAAAAGAGCCCCTGCATACCAATCGGGTGTCCTTGGAGGCAGTGGGGGTTTTTTTAAGTGAAACCGAGTGGGTGTTTGGGGTTTCGGGGTAAAACCATAAGGGTGGAGCCGAGCATTATGGAATTGGTAGGGGTAAAACCGGGAGCAGGAGAAATTGTGGTGGGGAGCAAACTCGAGCGCACCCTCACAAACAACCCGAGAGTTAGACAGAGGCTCCTGAGGAATCTCTTTACTGGGGCCGAATTTGGACGAGTCTGGATCGGCTACCAGTGCCGATCACTTCCCGAGATGCGTCCAAAACATACCCCAGTTCCGAGACGGCAGAAGAGCCCACGCATAACGGTCGAGTGTCCTAGGCGGGAGTCGGGTGGGGATAAAGAAAATCCCAAAAGCTAGACAAAAGCTCCCTTACTGGACCCCGACTTGGACGACTTTGGAAAGGCTACCAGTGCCGATCCGTTTTACGTAATGCATCAAATGCCGAGGCCGTTCCGAAACGCCCTGAATAGCGATTGAGAGCTTGTTGTGGGGAGCAAGATGGATTGCACCCTCCCAAGCAACCCGAGAGTTAGACAGAGGCTCCCGAGGAATCTCTTTACTGGGGTCGGATTTGGACGAGTCCGGATCGGCTACCAGTGCCGATCACTTCCCGAGATGCGTCCAAAACATACCCCCGTTCCGATACGGCAAGAGAGCCCACGCATAACAGTCGAGTGTCCCAGGCGGTCTTGGGTGTATACAGAAACGACCCAAGAGCTACACAGAAGCTCCCTCCCCCCTTACTAGACCCCGACATGGATGACTTTGGAAAGGCTACCGGTGCCGATCCGTTTTACGCAATGCATCCAATGCCGAGAGAGACCTTGCATAGCAACTGGGAGAATTTGTGGTGGGGAGCAAAACGGAGCGCGCACCCTCCCAAGCAGCAGCCCGAGAGTTAGACGTAGGCTCCCAAGGAAATCTCTTTACTGGGGCCGGATTTGGACGAGTCTGGATCGACTACCGGTGTCGATCACTTCCCGAGATGCGTCCAAAACATACCCCCGTTCCGAGACGGCAAGAGAGCCCACTACTAACAGTCGAGTGACCCAGGCGGAGTAGGGTGTAAACAAAACCAACCCAAAAGCTACACAAAGGCTTCCCCCTTACTAGACCCCGACATGGGCGACTTTGGAAAGGCTACCAGTGCCGATCCGTTTTACGCAATGCATCCAATGCCGAGACGACGCCGAGAGAGACCTTGCATAGCAATTGGGAGAAGTTGTGTTGGGGAGAAAAACGGAGCGCACCCTCCCAAGCAAATCCGAGAGTTAGACAGAGGCTCCCAAAGAAATCTCTTTACTGAGGCCGGATTTGGACGAAGCTGTGGATCGGCTACCAGTGCCGATCACTTCCCGAGATGCGTCCAAAACATACCCCCGTTCCGAGACGGCAAGAGAGAGCCCACGCATAACAGTCGAGTGTGTCCCAGGCGGGGGTCCTCGGTGTATACAAAAACAACCCAAGCGCTGCACAAAGGCTCCCTCCCCCCTTACTAGACCCCGACATGGACGATTTTGGAAAGGCTACCAGTGCCGATCCATTCTACGCAATGCATCCAATGCCGAGACCTTTCCGAGACGCCGAGAGAGACGTTGCATAGCAACTGGGAGAATTTGTGGTGGGGAGCAAAACGGAGCGCGCACCCTACCAAGCAGCAGCCCGAGAGTTAGGCGTAGGCTCCCAAGGAAATCTCTTTACTGGGGCCGGATTTGGACGAGTCTGGATCGACTACCAGTGCCGATCACTTCCCTAGATGCGTCCAAAACATACCCCCGTTCCGAGACGGCAAGAGAGCCCACGCATAACAGTCGAGTGACCCAGGCGGAGTCGGGTGTAAACAAAACCAACCCAAAAGCTACACAAAGGCTCCCCCCTTACTAGACCACGACATGGACGACTTTGGAAAGGCTACCAGTGCCGATCCGTTTTACGCAATGCATCCAATGCAGAGACCGTTCCGAGACGACACCAAGAGAGACCTTGCATAGCAATTGGGAGAGAAGTTGTGTTGGGGAGAAAAGCGGAGCGCACCCTCCCTAGCAATCCAAGAGTTAGACAGAGGCTCCCAAAGAAATCTCTTTACTGAGGCCGGACTTGGACGAAACTGGATCGGCTACCAGTGCCGATCACTTCCTGAGATGCGTCCAAACCATACCCCGTTCCGAGACGGCAAGAGAGAGCCCACGCATAACAGTCGAGTGTCACAGGCGGGGGTCTTAGGTGTATACAAAAACAACGCAAAAGCTACACAAAGGCTCCCCTTACTAGACCCCGACATGGACGGCTTTGGAAAGGGCTACCAGTGCCGATCCGTTTTACGCAAAGCATCCAATGCCAAGGCCGTTCTGAGACGCTGAGAGAGACCGTGCGTAGCAATTGGGAGATTTTGCGGTGGGGACCTAAATGGAGCGCACCCTCCCAAGCAAATCGAGAGTTAGGCAGGGGCTCCCAAGAAATCTCTTTACTGAGGCCGGATTTGGACGAGTCTGGATCGGCTACCAGTGCCGATCACTTCCCGAGATGCGTCCAAAACATACCCCCGTTCCGAGACGGCAAAAGAGCCCACGCATAACAGACGAGTGACCCAGGCGGAGTCGGATGTAAACAAAAACAACCCAAAAGCTACACAAAGGCTCCCTCGCTTACTAGGCCCCGACATGGACGACCTTGGAAAGGCTACCAGCGCCGATCCGTTTTACGCAATGCATCCAATGCCGAGACCGTTCCGAGACGACGCCGAGAGAGACCTTGCATAGCAGTTGGGAGAATTTGTGTTGGGAAGCAAAACGGGGCGCACCCTCCCAAGCAGCCCGAGAGTTAGGCAGAGGCTCCCAAGATATCTCTTCACTGGGGGCGGATTTGGACGAATCTGGATCGGCTACCAGTGCCGATCACTTCCCGAGATGCGTCCAAAACATACCCCCATTCCGAGACGGCAAAAGAGCCCACGCATAACAGTCGAGTGACGGTGAGGTCGGATGTAAACAAAAACAACCCAAAAGCTACAAAGGCTCCCTCGCTTACTAGGCCCCAGGTATGGGCGACCTTGGAAAGGCTACGGTCGCCGTCCGTTTCATAAATGCATCAATGCGAGAGGCGTTAGAGGCAGCGCCCGAGAGAGACCTTGCATAGCGGTTAGGAGAATTTGTGTTGGGAAGCAAAGCGAGCACCTCCCAGCGGCTTAGAGAGTTAGGCGAAGGCTCCCGAAGATATCTCTCTTCCTTTGAGAGCGGTTGGGCGAATCTGGATCGGCTACCAGTGCCGATCACTTCCCGAGATGCGTCCAAAACATACCCCCATTCCGAGACGGCAAAAGAGCCCACGCATAACAGTCGAGTGACCCAGGCGGAGTCGGATGTAAACAAAACAACCCAAAAGCTACACAAAGGCTCCCTCGCTTACTAGGCCCCGACATGGATGACCGTGGAAAGGCTACCATTGCCGATCCGTTTTACGCAATGCATCCAATGCCGAGACCGTTCCAAGACGACGCAGAGAGAGACCTTGCATAGCAATTGGAAGAATTTGTGTTGGAAAGCAAAACGGAGCGCACCCTCCCAAGCAGCCCGAGAGTTAGACAGAGGCTCCCCAAGATATCTCTTTACTGGGGGCGGATTTGGACGAATCTGGATCGGCTACCGGTGCCGATCACTTCCCGAGATGCGTCCAAAACCAAAACCCGTTCCGAGACGGCAAGACAGCCCACGCATAACAGTCGAGCATCCCAGGCGGGAGTCGGGTGTAAACAAAAACAACCCAAAAGCTACACAGAGGCTCCCTTACTAGACCTCGACATGGGCGGCTTTGGAAAGGCTACCAGTGCCGATCCGTTTTACGCAAAGCATCCAATGCCGAGGCCGTTCTGAGACGCCGAGAGAGACCATGCATAGCAATTGGGAGAATTTGCGGTGGGGAGCAAAATGGAGCACACCCTCCCAAGCGGGCCCGAGAGTTAGACAGAGGCTCATAAGAAATCTCTTCACTGGGGTCACGGATTTGGACGGGTCTGGATCGGCTACCAGTGCCGATCACTTCCTGAGATTCATCCAAAACATGGCCCCGTTTCGAGACGGCAAGAGAGCCCGCGCATAACAGTCGAGTGTCCTAGGCGGAGTCAGTGGTTGGTATAGAACAAACCGAGTAAACATGAAATCGGATTCATGCGTAGTACCCGACGAAATCCCTTACTTGGGCACGACATGGACGAGTTTGGAGCGGCTACCAGTGCCGCTCGAGTTGCGTCCGATGCCGAGTCCGTTCTAGGATAGCGACGAAGCCACCGCATAACAAATCCGGTGTCCTGGTGCGCTCCGTTTTTAAGGGAGCGGCTTGCGGACTGTTCCTAAGTCCGATACGGGACATCCAACTCCGAAAATGGGTCAAAACCGAGATGACAAGAAATCGGATCCATACGCGGAGTACCCGACGAAATCCCTTACTTGGCCACGACATGGGCGAGTTTGGGGCGGCTACCAGTGCCGCTCGTGTTCCCGAGTTGCGTCCGATGTCGAGACCGTTCTAGGACGGCGACGGAGCCACCGCGTAGCAAATCCAGCGTCCTGCGCATCCATTCCAACTCCGAGAATGTCATCTCACGCAGGACATCGGATTCCTACGCGGAGTACCCAGACGAAATCCCTTACTTGGCCACGACATGGGCGAGTTTGGAGCGGCTACCAGTGCCGCCCGTGTTCCCGAGGTGCGTCCGATGACGAGACCGTTCTAAGACGGCGACGATTTCAACGCATAGCAATCCGGTGTCCTGCATGCATTCTATCGGGGCGACATGCGTGCCCCCTCAAGCGTGACCGTGATCCTGCACGATTAAAACGGGGATGGATTCGGCGGTCGGTTTTAATCGTGCAGCATTACGGTCACGCTTGAGGGGCCACGCAAGGGGGGGCACTAGAATGCCACATACCCCCCATATAAGCTATTTGTCCGAATCCCAGGCATCGGTAGGATGACGCCGAGAGAGAACCAAGCCCCCCGATTTCCGACTTTTCACCCAAGCCGTGGGCATTCGAAATTTAGTCGTCCAAGTCAACCCAAATGCTAGACGGGGGCTCCCGAGTCATCCCTTACTAGGTCTCAGCAGAGTTGGGAGCGGCTACCAGTGCCGATCCCTATTCCGAGCCTGCATCCGATACCGAGACCGTTCAGAGAAGGCGAGAGAGAGCCCCCGCATAGCAATCTGGTGTCATGGGCGGGGACCTGCAATGCCTCCTAAGCCTGACTCGTGTTGGTGCACGATGGATAAACCGAGAGACAAATCCATCCGTTCGTACACCAACACCATCGCGCTCGAGGGGCACGCAGGATGGGGAGCTTTCGACTGACTTACCCCCCTTGGTGCACTCCTTTTTTGGGGAGCGACTTGCGGACTGTTCCTAAGTCCGTTCCGAGACATCCAACTCCGAGTAAGATGGCTGGCTCGTGAAGAGCAAATCGGCAATACTAGCCGTTCCTTTCGTGCGCCTCGGCCTTCAATGCGCAGGGGTGTATGGGATTCGAGTGTCGGTCCCGGGCATTGCGCCCCAGGAACACCGGATGACCCTCGAATCCCATCCAACTCAACGCGTATGGCAACCTTGGCGTCGAATCCGAGTTGGTCCTCGAGCCCTTTCACTGCATGTGCGCCCAGAATATTCTGTGTTACACTACAGTCCATTCGAAACTCGACCTCGGCCGGCTTGGTGCGCCCCATTTCTGGTGCGACTTGGTGCACTCCTTGTTAGGGGAGCGTCTTACGGACTGTTCCTAAGTCCGTCCCGGGGCGTACATCCAACTCCGAGAATGTCATTTCACGCAGGACATCGGATTCCTATGCGGTGTACCCAGACGAAATCCCTTACTTGGCCACGACATGGACGAATTTGGAGCGGCTACCAGTGCCGATCGTATTCCCGAGGTGCGTCCGATGCCGAGAACGTTCTAGGATGGCGGCGGAACCCCCGCACAGCATTCCACTGTCCTGCGCATCCATTCCAATTCCGAGAATGTCATCTCACGCCGAGGACGCTCCGGATTTATCACGAGATGCATGAACGAAATCACTTAGCAGTCTGACATGAGCGAGTTTGAGTGGCCAGCTACCGGTGCATTTCGTGTTCGAGGAATTAAGTTGATGTCGAGGCTGGTTCTGAAGCTGCGGCGTAAGCATACGCATAGCAATCCCTATGTCTTGGCATCCATTCGACTGCGTCCCCTCAAGCGTGAGCGTGATGTTGCACGATTAAAACCACCCGTCGAATCCATCCGTTCGAACAGCATCATGGTCACGCTTGAGGGGCCACGCAGGGGGGGGCACGGGAATGGTGCATGCCCCCCATATAAGCTATTTGTCCGAATCCCAGGCATCGGTAGGATGACGCCGAGAGAGGACCAAGCCCCCCGATATCCGACTTTTCACCCAAGCCGTGGGCATTCGAAATTTTGGTGCGCCACGGCCTTCGATGCGCGGGGGATGTATGGGATTCGAGTGTCGGTCCCGGGCATTGCGCCCCAGGAACACCGGATGACACTCGAGTCACATCCAACCCAACGCGTATGGCAACCTTGGCGTCGAATCCGAGTTGGCCCTCGAGCCCTTTCACTGCTTGTGCCTCGAGAATAATCTGGGTTGCACTACAGTCCATTCGAAACTCGACCTCGGCTCGGCTTGGTGCGCCCCATTTCCGGTGCGACTTGGTGCACTCCTTGTTAGGGGAGCGTCTTATGGACTGTTCCTAAGTCCGTTAGGGACCCATCCAACTCGAGAATGTCATCTCCGCATGAAGACGCAGGATTCCCTACAGCGGAGTACCGGGCGAAACCACTTACTTAGCCCACGACATGGGCCGGTTTGGAAGCGGCTACGGTGCAGCTCGTGTTCGAGGATTGCGTCCGATAGCCGGGCCGTTCTAGGGCGGCGACGGAGCCACCGGCGTAACAAATCCGGTACGTCTAGCATCCATTCCAACTCGAGAATGTCATCTCACATGAGGACGCCAGTTCCCTGTAGCGAATTACCGAACGAAATCCCTTACTTGGCCACGACATGGAATGAGTTTGGAGGCTGACTTCACAGGTGCATTTCAGCTCGAAGGTCGTCAGATGTCTGAACCGTTCTAGGGCTATGACGTAGCCACCCGCTTATAGCAATCGATTTCCTCATCCATTCAGGCCCTCGCGTGCCCCTGGCGTGACCATGATGCTGCTACGACTAAAACCGACCGCCGAATCCATCGGATTCGACGGCCATTTATGATCCGCTTGAGGGGAGCCTGTGGCGACTGCATGATGACTCATGCCCCATATAAGCTGTTTGTCGAATCGGACATCCAGTGGGATGGCCGGGAAGATAAGCCCCAATTTCTGCCTTCACGCAAACCCGGATAGGCAGGGGCTCGGGTGTCCATACTAAGGTCGGTGAGTTGGGGCGGCTTCCTGATGCCGTTCCCTATTCGAGCTGTGCATCCGATCTGGGAACGGATTGGTGAGAAGGCGCCCAGTATAGCGGTCGAGATGCAGATGACCTCTTGGGCAGAAACCCCTTGGTGCGACTATCGCTGCTTTGGTGCTCCCCGAGTTCCACTCGGCTCGCACCGAGTTGGGCGCACTCGGATTCCCCTTGTGAGGAGCGCTCTACCGATTCCTGCACCACTGGTGCTTGGGCAATCACCCCAATCCATGGCGTCCCGGTCGATTCGCATTCCACGAGTAACCCTCACAGGCGGACTCATTCGGTTCCCACAAATCAATCGGCTTGTCACTCCAAGTCGATCTGTTCTCATATCGGTTCCCAACTCGGTTGTTATGCGGACTGGGCCAAAAGAGAACACACACCCCC
>VCHN02004207.1:0-12381 GCA_007115665.2 Sequoiadendron giganteum
GAGTGTACCATACTGATGACAAAAAAGGAGGTAGGAGATGTGCAGTTAACAGATTATCAATTAAGTACTATTAACTTGCGAAGGCCTACCAGAGATCAGAAGATGAGTCTAATTGATGTGGTAGCTTCAACAACCAAGTCAAGGATGTTAAAGGATAAACAAAAGAAATATGAGCTTAAGGCTCAGTCAGATCAATTGCATTCCTTTTTGAAAAGTGTCTCTTCTCCAAGATCACAAGAGGTAGCTACTATTGAGACTCCAATTTTGTTGAGCAAAAAGGAGGTTGATGATTTAGTACAAGTAAGGGGGAAAGCAGAGATGTTAGATAGGTGGGTTGACAAGTTAAATCAAGAAGTAGGTGAAATTTTGGTCGAAAGTTTTGAAGTTTGCAAAGGGATAGAAGAGTTGATAGGGGAAATGCATCAATATATTGAAGCATTGGAGAAGCGGGAAGAGGAATATAAAGAATATAGTCAGAAATTGAAGAAGGTTAGTACATTGCCTTTGACTACTCTTCTTGAACAGTCAATACTCGAGGAGGATAATAAAGATTTTGTGGAAAAGACCTCTCATATACTCTGATTCAGAATAGATTTCTTGTGCAAACATAGAAATGAAGTCCAAGATGCTGTTAAGGATCTAACTGAACAATTTGAGGAGTTGGAGGCGGTCATCACTATCATAGTAGATGTTAATATGCTAATAAAGGAAGGCCTGCCTTTGAGCCAGTTAAAAGAGAAATTGGGTGAAAAGTTTAAAGGACTCATGCAGAAAGGAGATGATGGTGAAGATCTGGTGATAGATCGACTGATGGACGTCAAAGAAGAGATAAAGGCTGCTAAAAGAGAGTTGACAAAGATAAAGGATATGAGAGGGTTTGCTGTAGCAGAATTGGAGCGAATTAAGTTTGAAGACAGCTGGGTTCATGGGCCAGAATTAGATGTATTACAACAAGTCTTCCTAGTTATGACGATTTTATTGCAGAACCAACTTCACATGCATAAATCTCGTGCATGCATGGCTTTCTTCTTCTTTGCATGTTGCATGCAACACTAATAGTTCTTGAAGCACATGACTTCCTTTTTTCTCTTCTATTTTTTGTTCTCTAGTTTAACTGAATGTTTAATGTAAGAACTCAAAATCAAATTGATCTGAGTTTCCAAGAGAGTTTTGGTTCCTAAAAAGGTGGATCAGCTTAAAATAGAAATGGACTTCAAATTTTGTATATCTATAAATACCCTTTGGGTATCATATTGTAAGGGTCAGCTGATAGAGAATAGAATTGGCCACCTAATATTAGAAGATAGAATTTTTCGTAGTGATTACAGAGATACATTGTTACTTGATTTTTACAGTTAAATAAAATTATAGGTTTATTCAATATGGTGTTAGAATTAATTTTTACTTGATAAGGATGATGAGTTATAATCTATCTGTATGCTAGTGATTGTGCTAAAACATGATTGTTTCTTATGTGATGAAAGTCATTAGAAGAAGCCGGATTTAAGGATTATCTTGTTAGATTATCATTGAATTAAATTTATTGAAGTCTATTGATCTATGATCTTGGCAATGAATCAATGTGTGTTCTTTTAAAAAACTCTTTGAAATAGTTGTGATAAGCGAATTAAAATAAGCACCTTAGATGCATACAATGGTATAGATTATTCTGTGAATTGTATCATGCTTTGGTTTTCTTGATCTGATTGGAAAATATTTATTGTTGAAGGTATATGTCTAGATGCTAGGTGAGTTTTGTTCATGTTTACTGGTTTACCCTCTAATCTATCTTTTTCTTTTGTTTGAAACCCCCTTGATTTACTAAAATAGTTCAGTAAAATGAGTCATTGCTTGCATTCTTTGTTACTAGCACAGGCCCCTTGAATATTATAGTTGCATGGACCAATTGGTTGACACTAGACAGTTGAGAACCAACTACCAGGACCTTGGAAGTTAGGCTACTATATGTTGTCTTTCTTTTTCAGGAGAAATAGAGTAGAAATATTTTGTTTTAACATTGTTTATGTCATTTTCACCATCAACAGATCTGGTGCTAGAAGGAGGGCTGAAAGAACAAGCTGGCTCACATTTTGTCTTTCTCACTATAGAAATACGGGAGGATTCTCAAATCCTCCACTAATCCTAAACCATTTGAAGAACTTCAAACCTCAGTCAGACCTAGACCCCATGCTCATAGGATATTGATACCTACCTTGCCACCACCACTTAATCCACCTGGATTTCACCAAATCCACCTACACCACCATTAGTTCCACCTACATCACCACCACCAAGCAGGCTTGAGTCTCCACCAATTCATCCTATATCATTGCTTGCTCAACCAATCCCACCCATGGCTTACTTTGTGAATAACCCCTGTCTGTTAGGGACTATTCCAAGAGGAATCCATGATTTACCAAAGAACCTAGAAAAGTTGTGTCCTAAATATTTACATTGTGAATCAAGAAGTGCTTAGGAGCACATACAAGCATTCAAAGATGCTTGCACACGAGCTCAAGTTTCTCATCAAGATGTGGTATGTAAAATGTTTCCTTACTGTTTAGGAGATATGACATATAACTGGTATTTAAATTTTCCCCGAGGATCTATCCTAGGTTAAACAGATTTAGAAAATGCATTTATTAATCAATTTTGGGTTTATGTAGACCCTGCCATTTTGTATCACCAGTTTGCCATAATAAGAAAGGAACATCATGAGCCACTACCTTTTTTCAATACTAGATTCCAAAGAATGTTTCGTAGGTTGCAAGATCCTTATCTAGTAGCTGAGAATATTGCCATACAAGCATATTTAAGAGCTATTGATCCCTTAATTGGCCTATTCTTGCAGAGAACTTATCAGCCTGGTGAGATTGACTCTTTGTCTAAAGTCTATCATCTGGCCATCAAGTTGCAACAACAGATAAGTTTGCAACTAGGAGGTTAAGGAGTAGCTCTTCCTCCCATGAATTATCAATGCCTAACCCACCATTACACAACATTGTCCCAAGGATGTCTTACTCCCAATATGGACCGGTGTCTAAGCTACAAGCTCCACCTACCATGCCATTTTTCGGTAATGGCATGCAAGATTCTTCCCAACAACCTCAAAATCCACAACAACAAGTGGGGGGATCAATCCATGTTCATTCCCCAGCCATAGTACAGAATGTGCAAAATGAGCTAACTATCCAACTGACAAGTGAGTTAGAGACTCTCAAGAAGACTCTATCTCAAATGTCTAATGACATGGCACAGCTTAGGCAAAACCCTCCCCATAACCAAAATCAGAATTATCAGAATCAGGGAGGTTATAACAATCAGGGAAATTATTCCAATCAGAATGGGAACCGGAACTTTTAGAGTCAAAATTCCTCTAACCAAAATTACCAAAATCAGATCAGAGGATATAACCAGAAGTTCAACAACAACAAAAATAGATAGTGGAATACTGGACCTAACAATGGGGGAGTTCCCCATAACTATCAGTCTAGTAAGGAGAGACCACACACTGCTAATGTTGCTGACCTCAATTTCATGACTAATCAGTGCAGGCTACATGCTACTGTAGCACAATCTGAAGTTAACTGCCCTGAAATGGAGAAGATTGTAAGGATTGCACAAGCCAATGCCCATCCTCCAGCAGGAAATTCCAATCAAGATAATGGGCCAGTCAGTACTGCTATGACTTATAAAACTATTGAAGAAAAATATCAGTTTCCTATGTAAGGAGATAATGAGCCAGAGGAAGATGTATATGATGCTCAAACTTTTCAGTCCAAAGGAGGTCATTTTCTAAGAAATCAGAATAAGGGCTCATTTACTACATCTGCACCCCCAAACAACATGGCCCCACCAAACCAAAATGCAAATAATAATCCACCACCACCAAAGGGACCTTCTAATCTTCAGAATAGAGGCAATTTGCCTCCTTTACCTAAGTATCAATTTAGGAATGATTCAGAATTTGACTTCATTGTAGAATTGCAGAGACAAAAGACATTCTTGTCATTCTTTAACATCATGAAGTGGTGCCCAGCTCAACGTGAGGTGGTATTGAAAGCCTTGGAGGAGACAGATCGCTTAAAGAGAAAAGGTAAAGTGACTCCAGCAAAGGAGACAAATGCAGCCATTAATAAAGGTAAGACCAGTACCCCACCTTTTCTTTTAAGTTTAAGGATTTTTGGAAAGAATTTGCATAATTGTTTATTAGACTCTGAAGCATCAGGGAATGTTATGCCCTTTTCAATATGTAAAAAGATAGGATTGAGTCCTATCTCGACCAACAAGAAAGTGATTCAGTTAGATAAAACCGAGGTCAATGTTGTAGGTGAACTGAAAAACATGCATGTACAGGTCGGATCAGATCCAAGGATCGAGACCTATATAGATATCCAAGTCGCTGATATCCCAAAGACATATGGGATGCTTCTAAGTCGGGAGCTAATGAAAAGTATAGGTGGATATTTGTCCTTGGATTTCTCTCACATGTGGCTACCCTGGAAAGGGGTTGCAACATAGATAAGGATTGAAAGTGAACCTAGACTCAAACATATGATTACAGAATATAATGCTTCAAATGAAGTAGCATATTTTGAGACTGAGATAGGAGTTTACAAACAAGAGGAAGTCCTTACTTTCTCTATGGTCAGTCCTAGGGATACTTTGCCCCTAGAACATAGTAACCCAATGACCTGCATCAACCAGCAAGTTCTGATAAAGAAATTGCAACAAGATAAGTTGGTTTTAGGAGAAGAAACTGATTTGAGTAGTTTATTGCTTCCTAATTGGTGTAGAATTCATTATCATAATCATTCAGAATTAACATGTCAATCATGCTTAGATATTCTAAGTCATGTAGATCAGCCTCAACAGATATGTCAAGAGAAACAAGCCCAAACCCGCATCAATGAGTTTTCTTTCAAAGTTAAGGATGCAACTATTCTGACATGGGCTAGTCCTTCTCAACAGGAAGGTTCTTCACCAGAAGAACAGACTCAGGTTGTATGTTCTGAAATCCAACAAGATGTTGAGGTGTCCTAGTTCCTATTTAATACACCTACCCTAGATAATTTTCCAATACCCAAGGCATTGATGAGAAATGAGTTGGATTGCAATTTAACCCAAGAGGGTGTTTAGGAAGTGATTTTTGAGCAGGCTGAAAACATAGAAAAATCTTCAACTGAACTTTGTCTTGAGTTAAATTCTGATAAACAGAAAAAGTCTGTGCTGCCACACATCTCAAGTAAGTCATCCCCTGTTATCACTAAAAAGAAAGAACTCCCAGCCAAGGATCAATTATGGACTCTTAAATTTGATGGTTCCAAATCTAAAGCAGGAAGTGGAGCAGGGATTGAGCTAACTAACCCGAAAGGGAAGACTTACTTTGCTTCTTATAGATTGCAGTTCGGTTGCACAAACAATGTGGCTGAGTATGAAGCACTTGCTCGGGGTCTTATGTTTGCTCATAAGAAGAAGGTCACTGCTCTCACAGTTATGGGAGATTCTGAGGTGATTGTAAAGCAGGTACATAGCCAATATACATGTCATAACAAAAGATTGGTTGCGTACAGAAAAGGGTTTGGAATTTAATCGAAGATTTTGATGCTTTTGGGATTAGTCTGATCCCTAGGGAAGCTAATCAAATTGTAGATGCTCTAGCTGTTGCTGCTAGCACATTGGAACCCATGCAAAATTCTGATCTAAAGAGGTTTTCAGTTGAGTTGATTTCAATCCCAGCTATTCCGGATAATGTTAGACACTTTCAGGTATTTGATGATGATCAACACATATTGGCCTTTTTGGAAAGTTCTGATGTTTTTCAAGGACAAATAATAGATGAATCTGAACGAGATCAGGGAGATTGGATCCTGAGAAAGAGGGTCCAGAAGGGATATTGGATTTGAAGAGTAATAGCATTCTGAAAGGGATGGTTGCTTTAGAGAGGATATTTGACTCTGACCCAAGGGCTCACCAAAGGGTGCCTACAGAGAGTGATGGAGGGAAGTATGAATCTGTTAATTTGAATCACTTAGGCCCAGAAAGGAATGTTCTTATAGGAAAGACTTGTCCTCGGGAAATTAAGGACAAGATAATCAAGGTCTTGGAGTAGAACATTGAAGCTATTGCTTGGAGTTATGATGATCTAAAAACTTTTGACACATCAGTGATTACTCATACCATCCCTCTCAAGCCAGATGCCAAGCCTTTTCACCAAAAGCAATGCCCGGTCAATGCTTTAATTGAGCCCTTAATTCATAAGGAGGTGTAGAAACTTTTATCTGCTAGAATAATCTTTCTAGTTAGACATTCTACCTAGGTGGCTAATTTGGTTCCTGTGCGCAAGAAGAATGGTGAGATCAGATTGTGTGTTGATTTCAGGAATCTAAACAAGGCTTCTGAGAAAGACAATTATCCATTACCTTCTCTTGATGAAGTATTACAAAAGGTTAATGGATCCTAGATGATGTCATTTTTGGATGGCTATTCTGGATACAATCAGGTCTTGGTTAGTCATGAGGATAGGATGAAGACTACTTTCACCACTAAATGGGGCACATTTTCTTACAGGAGGATGCCTTTTGGTCTCATCAATGTTGGAGCTACTTTTCAAAGGGAAATGGATGTAGCTTTCAAAGATCTGATAGGAAAATGTATAATCATTTATGTAGATGATTTAACCATCTTCTCTAGGAATAGAGAAGACCATGTTGCAGACCTGGAAAAGGTTCTAAAGAAATGTATAAGTTATGGTGTCTCTCTTAACCCAAAGAAATGTGTATTTGGAGTGTCTGAAGGGAAGCTCTTAGGTCACATTATATCAGAGGAAGGGATTTCCATAGATCCTGACCGAGTGGAGGCCATCTTGAAATTGACAAAGCCAGGTAGCAAGAAGGAAATGAGGTCCTTCTTTGGAAGGATCAATTTTGTTAGGAAATTTATAATAGGGCTTAGAGATTGTCAAACCTCTCTCAAGACCCCTCCGCTTTTGCTCTTTGGATCAAATGATTCCGCTTGGTTATGTATTTTATGTTAGTGCTTGGACCTTGGCACTCAATTACTATTTGATCATTGTCTGCATAATGATGTACTTGTTATATTTTGATGTGGTGGTATATTATTCTAATGTTATCATTATGGCATGCTTAGATTAGCATTGCGAATATTTGAATTAATGATGCTTTATGTTGTTGATTAAACTATTGATGTTAAATTCGTCAGTTAGTAGTATTGTATGGGTGAAGGGGACGGAATGGCATCACTCGCTTGCGAGCACCCTGCGATTTCGTTACTCCCTCTTCATGGTGTGTTTTCTATGATGCGGATATACATGTACAATATTCTATTGTTCACAGGTTGATAGGTACAAGACACTGACTCCACCTAGTTTCACAGGTCTGAGCGTGTGCATTGCCAACGACATTTGATTGGGAGATAGTAGCTAGGTTTCTGGTGTCAAGCCATCACCCTAGTCTTGTATGTGTCGTCGGTTTTGTCTGGGTCTGTTGAATTAAATGTTATTGTTCTCTTGCCTTGATCTTATTTTATTGCAAGTTAGAAAAGTTAAATAAACGACTATGTGGTTAAATTGTTGATTTAATTAATCCGATTATATTGGGAAAAATGTTATTTTATTTATGGATTAATTTAATGTAATTAATAAAAAAAAAAAAATCTTGGATTTGATTTATTTTATTAATTTATTTAAATTAATTGTGTCGAAATGAAATTATTTATGCATTTTGGTAATTGTAGTTTTTTTTCTTGAATTGAAGTTAAATTGAAAATTTAAGAAAATGTTATTTTATTTATGGATTAATTTAATGTATTTAATAAAATAATTAAATCTTGGATTTGATTTATTTTATTAATTTATTTAAATTAACTATGTTGAAATGAAGTTATTTATGCATTTTGGTAATTACAGTTTTCTTGAATTGAAATTAAATTGAAAATTTTAAAAAAAGGTTTAAATGTTATTTTTGGAAATTAGAAAAAGGTAAAATTGAAAATTAGGGATTTTCAAAAGTTTGACTTTAGGGTTTGAAGAGATATTTTTCTATTTTGCTATTAATTGGTTTTGGGGAGAAATTGGAGAGAGGAGGAAATGAAAAAAAATGGAGAAGGGAAGAATTTATGGTTTTTGGGGGTTTTGGATTTGCATGGAGGAAATGGATTTTGAAGAGGAATCATGGCACCCTTTTTGGATCTTATCAAACTTCTGGAACTAGTTGGACTTCGGGGGAAGGGGAAGGAGCTTGGATCTGAGGAGAAGGCTTGCACCATTTGGCCAATCTCTCAAATCTTCTAAAATAGGTTTTCTTCTTGTTAAATTTGGTTCATTTTGAAAATGTTTCACAATTTGATTTGCTATTTGGAAATTATGGATTTTAACCTTAATTGATTTCAAGACAAAATCCATGTTAGAATTCCTGTAGGTTGTCCTTTCTTTTCTCTATGTTTGGGTTTGAGAAATCTATTTGAAAATTTAATTGTTAAAATCCTTGTGAAAATTGGGTTTTCTGGAAATTTTATAAGTCTTTCTGTAAATGATTGTTTTGGAAAAAACTTCTCCAATTGAACTATTTTGTTGAAATTATTTATATATATATATATATATTTTATATATACATATATATATTTTATATATACATATATATGCATACATATATGATTAACATATATACAGACATATATATATATAATATATATATATAATTTAATTGAAATTTATATTTTTCTTGGAGAAATCGTCATGGGTGAAATCAAAACCCGCAGTTTATAAAAGAAGGGTTTCATTTTATTTTTTTGGTTGTATTTGGGGGGACTGTGGGAGGCGCTGCCCCCACCACCGCCCCCATACAGGGGACGGCTGTGGAGGCCGAGCCTCCACGCAGCCCCCACCTCTCTTGCTGCACCGGCCGCGCCTTACTTGGGCTCGACTATGTGTAACACAGCCGACACCCTTAGGGGAGCCGATTGTGTTACCCACAATCGGCCCAGGGTATGGGTTTGGTGGTGGGTTTAACATGGCCGCCCTCTGTAAATCGGCCGCCTCCCTCAATGAAACACATCCGCCCGCCTCCTCCAAAAAACACGTGCCCTAGTTTGGCTAGATAAATAAAGATATAAGATATATTTATAATATGTTATATTTTTGTAAATTATAACTTATAATATTAAAATGGCATTTGATATTATATTTTATAATATTACAATATAAAATATTAGAATTTTTAAGTATTGGTATTTTGGGTTTGGAAATTTTATTATATGGTTCATTAAGTATATATATGTGTATATTGAATATATATATATATATATATATATATATATATATATTTAATAGTTATTTTTTTTATTAAAAAAAAAGACATATTTGAAGCATTGGGGAAATTTTAAATTGAATTGAAATAATCGGAAGAATATATTTTGAAAGGATAAATAATTGAATTTTCAGAGATTGTGTTTATTAGATGAATTAATTGATTTTACATGATTTATTTTGCAACAGAAGAAATAGATAATTTGTAAATGATATGTTTTAAATCGACGGAGTAAATAGTTATTCTGTTATTTACAACAATTAGGAGATTAAATATTTGGTTTAAATTTTATCATGTATTTGGAAGAGACAATATTAAGCTAGTTTAGTGGAGTCCATAAACTACAGAATTTTACTTAAGGCAATAGATATATGATGTTTGAAAAAGTAATTGTGATTATGAATTGATTATTAAAATATGGTTTAAAATGATGTTGAAGTTAAATGTAACTGAGAAACTTAAATTTAAGTTCAATAGTTCAACAGTTCAAATTACTGATTTGATTTAGATTTAAATGAGAAAATTATATATCAGGTGTAATAGTCGTATTAGTGGATTGAGTTAAAACATTATATTTGGGAAAGGACAATTATTTGATTTACAGCTAATATATTTTAATAGAGAAATTAATTAATGTTTAAATGAATTATTTCGGAAAGAAGATATAGATGATGTGAAGTAGTATGTCTGAAATGACCAAGTAAATAATTATTTTAATAATTACCAGTCATTGAGAAATTAAATATTAGTTTAAAGTTCTCCTTATGTCGAAAAGGGACACTAGTAAATCTGATTTATTATGGCAACAATCTATTGAATTTTATTGAATGAAGTGGATTTAGGAAATCCGAAAAAGATGTAGTTATGATTAAATTGCTTGTTTAAAATGTTGATTTTCTTATTATTGAAAGAGCAATTAAAGGATTATGTTGGGTTTAAATTTTGGCATGTATCTGAAGGAGATAAAATTAAATTAGTTCTGTTAAGACTATAAGCTATTGAATTTTATAAAGGGTAAAGGATTTTGTTGGTTTTAAAGTAGTCGAGGGAATTGATTTAGTTATTAGTTAGTATTTCCCTTCGCTACAACTGTTGAACCTATTGATTGTATTAATCAATTAATCTGTGAAGACAATTAGTATCTTTGTTTGTGAGATCTTTTTGAAAAGAAAATGGATTTAGTATATCCAAAGGTAGATATTTCACTTGCGTCAGTGATTACTCCCTTCGTGTTCTTGTATTGGCTTTTGGGTTAAATATGTCTTTAGTTTGTTAAAAATTTTCCGAAGGGGTTTAAATTAGGTGGGTTGTCGTATCATGTATCAACTTGTTTGGAATGGATGAAGTTAATGTTGATTTTATTATAATTGAAAGAACAATTATGCAATTAAATATTTGGGTTAAATGTTTTCCTTGTCTGAAAGAGGCGTTGTTTAATTAGTTTCATTGCGTCATTAAATCAATGAGTCATATTAAAGAAGTGGGTTTAAGGTATCCAAAATTAGGTTACTCCTTACAAATGCTTGTGTGATTGATTCCTTTGTGTTCATGTTTGAGATAATGGGTTAAGTTTTGTTGATTGTAAGTCTTCCAATGGACCCTAGAGTTTGGGGGTTGTGGTTGGTGAGGTCAACCTTTTGTTAGTTCCTTGGTTAGTACTCGTGGTTGTGTCAATGTTCTACCCAGTTTCCACCAACGGGAATGTGTGGTACCTCCTATGAAAGGAGTGGTTTTGTTATGTTTATTTCCTCCAGTGTTTGGAGAGGGGTTGACTTATGTTTCCTCCTGGTGTTCGAGTGATCATCTTATCTGTTGTTTGCACTTGGGCTCCCTTGGTATTGGTTTGAATGTGTGATGTAAAGTGAGAGTGACTTCCGTTAGGGGCCAGAGCCGTGAGAGGTAAGCTGGGTAACCTTTGGAAGGAGTTTATTCAAGTGTCATCTAAAGCATTGTGATCCATGTCAGTGATGTTATAGTATCCCTGTAGTTGGTACTTGATTGTTATGTGTGTGGTTTCTTATCATACGTGATCTGTTATTTTTTGAAGCAATGTAACCCTCTTAGAGTTGTACTTGAGTGTACTTGTGATGTATTTGAGTTGTACGTGCGTTGATCTTAAGTTGTACTTGTGTGATCTTAAGTTGTAGTTAGTTTGAATCAGTTTGGTTTCTGCCTGTGTCTTGAGGTAGTTGGTCTTGCCATGGTACCTTGTTACTATCTCCTAGCATGGGGGGTGGGCCTTTGGGTTCCACTTGGTTGGGTGGTGTGCACCTTACTCCGTTGGGCTCCCTTCTTGTTCGTGTTGATGAGGTTTCTAGTTGGAGAGCTTGTGGGATCCAGTTACCTTGTATGCTTTATTCATTCAGTTAATCTTGTAATTTATTTTACCCCCTCTTTCTATTCGAGGTGGAAGATGTAATATGTAATCATGTCTTTGGATTTACCTCATTCGGGGAATGAGTGTTGTAATCTTATTATTAAAAGAGATCTCATGGTATCTTTAATTTTCTTTGATGAATTTATCTTGTATGGAATGTATGTGTTCTTTACTTCATAAGTATTTCAATGTTGTGGTTTCGATTCCTTAATGTTGTTCGTGGGTAATTAAGTAATCTCAATCTCGTAACCTTAGAGGTTGTTGCAATAGTTAGCGAACTTGCATATTAATTATACTTAAAAATAAAAATAAAAAAAATAGTTCGCTTGTGTAGTTAATTGCAACTTCCTCTAGGGTTGCGTGATGGGGCGTTACACCTCAATGAAATGATGAAGAAGGATGCGAAGATTGAGTGGAGTGAAGAGGCTAAGTCTTCTTTCTCGCAGATTAAACAATCTATATTTGAGGCACCTATTTTGACAAGCCCAGATTATCTAAAACCTTTCTATATTTATTCTTTTGCTTCTGACCATTCATGTGCAGCCGTTTTAACACAGCGAAGAGAAGAGAGTGATGAGAGACCTATTTCTTTTATGAGATCTCCATTTAAGAATGCAGAAGTAAGGTATTCACCACTAGAGAAACAAGCCTTTACATTGGTACGAGCAGTAAAGAAGT
>VCHN02002610.1:0-16615 GCA_007115665.2 Sequoiadendron giganteum
TGTGGAAGTTGATTTATCCAAGGATTTGAAAGAGTTTGTAGACATTCAAATCGAGGATCTTCACCACTCCTAGAAAATCACATATTTTAACCTACCCAACACGTGCTACCGGTGCCAATCAGCTGATCACAAGATCAGGGACTGCCCTTTATCAGTTCCCTTTATTGTCTCTCAGCCACGGGGTGCTGAAAACCCTCGTCCGATAGAGCCTTGAACTAAGATGGACACAAAGTGGACTACGGTCACAAACTAGAAGAATAAGTCATCTAGTACTGGGTCGGCTCCCAAGGCCCCAAAACTAACCCAACATATTTCAAACCCTTCAGAGAAGGGGACCGCTACTCCCTTAGGAGTGGCTTCTACTATTCTACAGCCCAGGTTGAAGGCCATGCCCCAACCTACTATTGTTTTATGTGCTCAACCGACTTTATCCTCCGTGGTGGGGACCCAACGGCATTCTCGTAGCCCATCTCCTCCACCGGAAGAAGGTGAATATGTGCCAGAAAAACATAGATTTTCTCCCTCTATTCAAATAGGTTCAGTTCCGCAAGAGTTTTTGAAGAATAACTTCTCTTCCCTGGGTGAAGAGGATTGAGATTCTGTAAGCATGGAATATTTTCCATGAATTTTCTCTCATGGAATGTTCGAGGTCTCATAGACCTCTCAAGGAAGTATTTTGTTAGGAATACTTTGAAGAATTATCTAGAAATTGAAGTGCTTTGTCTCCAGGAAGTTGAAATTTCAGGTATTTTGCTTGCTTTGGCTTGTCGCTCTATTTGGCCAGCCAGTACTATGTTTTGCACTCTGCATGAGGCTGGTCATGGTGGAGCTATTACTCTTTTGGCCCCATGGTTGCTTCCTTATGTGGTTGACCATAGGGTGGACCCCTCCCAGTGGGCTGTCTAGATTCTTCTCAATATTGAGAATCACTCCTTCGGGATTACTAATATTTATGCCTCTAATGATTCTGTGGAATGCTGCTTTCTTTGGTGCTAGATTGATGACTCTTTGCTAGTTGCCACCTAGTTGCTCTATGGGGATTTCAACATGGTTGAAATGGTGTACGATAAGAATGGCACTGTGCCTTTGTGTTGGGCTGCGGGTGAAAGGGAGGCGTGGTTTTATATGCGCAATAAATTGGGAATTTTTGATCCCAATATGGGTTACCACCATTCTCATTCCCTCTAGCACACTTGGTGTAATTATAGGGCTGGTTCTGATAGAGTCTTTAAATTCCTTGATCGTGCCATGCTCTCGGCACAATCTTTTTTCTTTCTTTCAGGAGCTCTGCCTTACCTGTGAAGCAATTAGTGGATGTGACCCTTTCAAATCACTTCCCAATTGAATTTCGCATTGAGTGAGTGTCTTGTCAACCTCTCACGTGTAAGACTCAATTCTTCTTGAACATATCTCTGCTCTATCACAAGCCCACCCTGGCCCACATTCTTCGAGTCTGGAATTTAGAGTGTCGTCCTTCTAGCCGTACGGGCTGGATTATTTGGTGGAATGATGCTATCATTTGTACTGCACGTTTCTTGCACATTTATGGGCGATAACTTGCTATTTTTCATCGACGTTCTTATGAGGCCACCACTGCTGACTTGTGTGTTGCTATGGAGGCCTTAGCAGCTGTCCTTTCTCCCCGTCACATCAAGTCCAGGTGGTGAACTTAAGACACTAGCAGCAAGTGGCAAATAGTTATTCTACCAGGGGCACTCAAATCAAGGCTCGGCTTCACTGGCTCAAAATTGGTGACTGTGCCTCTAAAGAGTTTTTTTTGGCTCTTCATGCTAGGCACTCTTCCCCAGGCATTAAATCTATCAAAGATGGTAATCAAAGGCTCTTTGAGCTACCTGACATTCTCTAGGCTTTTGTGTGTCACTATGAGCAAGTTTTCATGGCTCAGGACCCTACGCCTATGCACCAACAAGCCCTTAAGAGCTACCTTGTTGTTGTTCCACATAGGCTTTCTTCAGCCCATACTAATTTTTGTGATCAATTATTAACAATTGATGATCTCAAGGAAGCCGTTTCCTCCATGGCTAATGACAAGGCTCCTGGGATTGATGGCTTTCCTTGTGAATTTAATAAAGCACTTTGGGAGTGTATTGGGAGTGACCTGAATCATGTTTATCTTGAATCCTTTCACAACAACTCTCTAGGTAATTTAATAAATAAAGGCAATATTAAATTCATACCTAAGCCTAGGGATTCGAAGGATATTTGTAACTGGCGGCCCATCACGCTTCTTAATGTTTCTTATAAAATCATTGCCAAAGCGTTGGCTTTGAAAATTCGCCACCTCTTACCTCAGATTGTGCATCCCGAGCAGACTGGATTCATTAAATCCAGGTTCATTCTTGATAACATTATTGTTGTTTGGGAAGGCATGGAGTGGGCCCGACGTTTGAACCAGAAAGTTGTGTTCATTAAAATTGATTTTTCCAAAGCATATGACCATATTGAATGGCCTTTCATTCTTGCAATGTTATAGGCATTGGGTTTTGGGCCCCATTTTTTACAGTCTATTCATATGCTTTTTTTTGATGCCTCAACTTGCATCTCCATTAATGGCCGCCAGTCCTCTGCTTTTGTCCTTTTTCATTCTATTTGCCAGGGATGCCCTCTTGCCCCTGCTTTGTATGTTCTGGCTATTGAGGGCTTTGGATATCTCCTGGCCAATGCTATCTCCCAACAACATGTTAAAGGAATCACTGTCCTGGACTCTCAAGAGTAGCTTGTCAATGGACACTTTGTGGATGACTTCTTTCTCACTCTTTTTGAGGATGAAGGATCGATCATTGCTACCCTTGAATGCCTTGATACTTTTTGTCTTGCATTCGGTTCTATAATTCAATGGCACAAAACCTTGTGCTACAGACAGTCGGTGCTCCCCACTCCTACGTGGCTTCAAACTTATAATTGGAAATGGATTGCTTAGGGTGAAATATTTCGATTCCTCATCATTCCTTTCACCTTCCAGGCTTCCCCTCGGGAGCTCTGGCAAGCCGTGCTCTCCAGAGTTGAATAGAAGTTGGCCTATTGGGTTACCAAGCCTCTTTCGTTGGTTGGAAAATTCTAGCTGTGTTCTAAAAACTTGGCTGCCACCCATGTCTACTATTCTTCCTGTTGGGCTCCTTCTAAAGCAGCCTACAATAGGATTGAGAAGTTGCTCCATGATTTTCTTTGGGCCTCTACTAAGACCCATAAGGGCTCTCATCGAGTCGCTTGGGAATTTTTTTGTCTCCCCAAGAATTCAGGAGGGCTCGGCTTGCTTTCCACTCAACGACAAGGGACTTCTATTTGTGTCAAATGGATTATCTGTGCGCTTACTGGGGATGAAGCCTAGAAAATTCTCCTCAAGCATTGTATCCAGTCTAGGTTTCCTGTTCACAGACTCGTTTGGAAAGGAATCGACCTCCAAACCCTTCTGGTTATGAGGGAGCTGGTTCAAATTATGGGCTCCTTTGTGGCTAAAAGTATTTGGTGCTCTTGGGAAACTGTCAAGCCTTGGCTCCATTGGGTTGGGGCTAGATTTCGTGATGGGCTTTCCATCAACCAAGATAACCTCTAGTGGTCTCCCCTTTTGGCTCAAGATGGTCAACCCCTGGCTAAGTTGCCTTGGTTTAAAGCTCTTTGATTTCATAAGAAGGGCATTCAGACTTTGCACCAGCTCTTCCACTAGCCTACCATGAGTATTTTGTAGTGGGATTCTTTTAAAACCCTTTAGAGCCTTCAAAACCAGGATCGTCCTACTTTTGACGGGCTGGTGAATGCCATTCCGGTGAAAATTCTTCAAAAAGTTGGTATTCGTGGGCACAAACCTTGGTGGAAAGACTGGAAATGGTTTCCAGATACTCCTCTAAGGAGCTACAAGTTGCATCTTGGTTATAGGTGGCTTTCACCCTATTTTCCTATGATTAGTTCTTTGAACTAGCAGTGGCTTCTTAATTCCTCGGCCTTTACTTGGCGTAGGAGGTTTGATGCCATTTGGTCTGCAATTGTTAATCCGAAGCTGGCCCACTTTGCTTGGTGTATTCTTTTCCAAGGCTTTCCTGTGCGCTCTTGGCTAGTTCATTTGGGGGTCTCTGACCCTCGTTGCCCTTTTTGTGGGTAGCTAGAAAGCTTCAAGCACCTTTTTTGGTTTTGTCCTAGAGCTCAACAGTTCTAGACTTGGATTCATGATTTCTTTCGGCCTTTTAGGCCTAAACCCTTTTCGTGGCATATGGTTCTGCTGGGGGACCCACCTAGAACCCCAACTAAGTTCACCCAACTTTGGCACACTTTTAGAGTGGAAATCCTCTTCAATATTTGGAAAGATAGAAATGCTTGTATTTTTGTTCATTCACATTTATATGTTATGTGTTTCTTTATGCTAAAGCTATTACATGTTCTAATGTAATGTTACAGATTCAAGTGCAAGCCAGCAAGGTTGCACTGGAAGTGGCTCACCTACAAGTTCTCCTGGACCACTGGGGCAATGCCCCTTGTACTGTGGCTTGGATCCTTGACTCACCCTCCTCCTCCCATGGTCGGTCGCCTTCTTAGGGCCAGAAGCGGAGTGATTCCACATGGGCTCGCTCCCAGCCTCCTGCTCGAAGGGATTCTTGGCCTCCCAGGTGGGCGCGTTCTCCTTCGTCTCATCCTGGTCAGGGTTGGCACTCTAGTGGTGTGCCAAGGAATAGTGGTGGCAGTTCTGGGTAGCCTTCAGATTCTCCACCTGCTTCTGGCTTTGGTTGTCCTTCCACTGGCAAAAGCTTTTCGTGGCTTGCTCTCGCAATCTCACCTTGGCACAAGGATAAAGATAAGGAAGAAAAGAATGATGATGGTTGGGGTGCTCCTCCTAACATCACTCCAAACCCCACTGATATATGGGGGAAACATCTAGATGACCAGGATTCCCCAGGATCTACTGGCACTACATTAGCTACTTAGTTTTCATTCTATTGTTAAATTTCTGGTCTAGGCCCATGTAAAATTTGATATTTTGGTTTTTCTGGGATGGTCCCATGTGACTTTCGAGGTGTGCCTTCTTACCACCTGCCTCTTTTTTATGAATTTGTAATTTTATCTTTATTAATATAGATATCTGGAAAATTCATCAAAAAAATATGTAAGAATATAATCTATAGAAAATTAAATGTAGTTTCTAAACTACTAGATTTATTTAAAATTAAAAAATATCTATTTGGTGAAAATTTGAAATTTCAATGCAATAGCACTTAAATTTCAGGGAAAAAATAAGAAGTACGTGTTTGTCTGACCACCCTAACCACAATACAATGATAATATTTTTTATAAGATTTTAGATATAATTAGAGGACTCATTTCCTGATATAATGCATATTTTTTTGTAATTTTTTTCCAATTGAATATTTAATTATGAATATTTTATTACAACTTTTAAAAAATATAAAAACTCATATGTCTGACCACCTTAACTTGGTCAAAAATTCATGAAATTCAATCTTGTTTATTTTAATCCTATAGTATGTGAAGCATAGAATGTGATACCTTTTGAATTCTATAGATATTTTTCAATCAGCCTATCAATCAGGACTTTAGTCATAATTCAAATAGAAAATGAATAATAATAATTTATTAAATTCAAAGTAAAGCATAATTTATATTGGTGGAAAGTTGGGAATCTCCTTTAAAATCCCTTTTTGTTTTGGCAATTTTGGGTTAAAAAAAGTCGTCAACCACATACCCTACTCATACCCATCATATTGCCACTTTTTGGCCCATCATGATCCTACACATACCCAGATATAAAATATCTAATTTTATTGGTGAGTGAATACAGGAAATTGCCTTTATGCCTTTATTTGAATTTTTGGATTTATTCAAATTTAGCAAAAAAAAGATATTTAATTAAATGAAACAAATATTTGAGATTTGCTTATTTAATAAAAAGGGATATGATAATTAAATAAAAACTTTAGGATATCTTTATTTAAATTAGAGGAATCATGATTAGATAATTAAATAATACAAACTATTGATTTTTTCTTATTTAATTAAGATAGGATAAATGAATAAATATAGAAGAAATAATTAAGATGACATAATATGATAGAAGAATTAAAAGATAAATAAATATTTCTATTTATTTAATAGTTGAGGAATTTAACGGTAATTAATCAAATAAGTCGTATTTAATTAATTATATTATCTAGATCATTTTTAGGTGTATACACTTTGATCTCCATTCTTGTCAATAAATTCCCTCTCTCGCTCAATGCATATACAAATTTATTTGGCATACCACTCCTATGCTTCAATACAAATGTGTAACTCTACAAGAATTCAACCCATCTCATATTTATTTGGTTCAACTTACCCTTTAACTATTCAAATACCACAAGGCTTGATGGTTAGTATATAACACAAAATCCTTAGGTAACAAATAATGTCTCCACTTCTTCAAGGCTTAAATTATGGCATAGAAATCTTGATCATGATCATAAACTAAATATATCCTTTTGGAATCATTCAATTTCTCATTGAAATACGTTATGGGTCCTCCTTCTTGACTCAACACTGCTCCTATTGTATTTCCACTAGCATCACAATCAACTTGAAATACTTTATCAAAATTTGGTAATGTTAACGCTGGTTGCTCTATCACCTTTTGCTTCAGTTATTCAAAAATTCATTATGCTTTAGATGTCCACTTAAAGCCTTTCCTATCCCCTCTCATTGTTTCTATCATGGACATTAAAATACTTGTAAAGCTCCTAATGAATTTCTAGTAGAAACATCCCATTCCATGGAATGATCCTACCTCTCCAATGTTCATTGTTCTAGGCCACTCAACAATTTATTTAACCTTTTTACGGTCCATCTTTATTCCTTCAACAAAAATAACAAAACCCAAGTGAAAGGAAGATTTTTTTTTTGGATCTCTCCTTAGGATTTAGGGCCCAAAGAGGATAACTTTCACTCACTTTCAATCAAGAACAAACCCTTGAGATATCTTTGCAAGGGAGAAATAGATCTTGCAAGAGGGTTGTCCTAAGAGCTGAATATGATCTAATAAGGGGTTCACCACCAAGTTTAGAATTGGAAAATATAATGAAATTCTAGATGAAATGCAAAACCCTAACTCAATGCAATGACCTAGAAAATGCCTCAAAAATGCAAACAAAATAGAACATAAAAGAAGGAAAATTAATTATGTGCACTTCGAAACCTAGAAGTGACTACAAGCAACTCTAAAACACTAGATAATTTGACCTTTTGACCAACTGGCACTCATTCACCAACCTAGGTGAATTAGTACTAGATTTGGGTTTCTACACTGGAACCCATTTCAAGAAAAAGGGTATCTAAATCTCTAAACAAATCTAGAAAACACCTACAATGGGACTCATTCACAACTTGTGGAGAATCAATCACATTACTCTTTTTCTAGAAATTAAAGTTATGATATACACTTGAACACTTGCTCTTTCCTTCTAACTTGACTTCCAGACTTAAATTTGTCAAAGACCTACAAAAAATTAGATATACTTGATTTGCTAATGGGGGTTTGCCTTGGTCAAACCCTTATTTTAGTAATTCAACCTTAATGAAATAATGAAATATGCATGTAAATTAGAATGAAAAACCTAGCCTTAAGTGTGTATAAGACTATGAAATATGAAGCACAATGCAATCCTATTCTAATGTGCAAGAATAGAAATATGAAGATGAATGACTCACATGGATAGATCTCTAATCACCCCCAAACAAGCCCTAATGATTCTTAAATACCTTCCTTAGGCTGAAAATAGAGTGATAATGGAGGACGGAATCACTTAGGAAACAAGTCTTTAGGTTTGTCTTGATGGCTAGTTGCATCTCCCCAACCTAGAATCCATCATGATTCACCATAGATGACCATGATCAACTCTTGAAAATTCTATATCTTGAATAAAAGTGACCTTGAAGATCTATAAAAAACACTTTAATATTTCTCCTAAGATTCAACATTTTTGATTAGTTGCTTTTGAATGCTCTTGTGAAGACTCTTGAATGCCTAGATCATGAAAATTTCTCTTGAGATTGCTTGCATAGATTAGCTAGATGATAAAAATGACTTGGAAACTTTATTTTATAGGCATGAACACCTAATTGACCATTATCTGGATCTCAAAGGCTGACATCCACCAAAAATTTAAAATAAAATGGTGAATTTCCCGCTCAAATTTGAAAAACACACCAAATGGGACTCATTCACCACCCTTGGCGAATGGGTCCAACCAAAGGGGACTCATTCGCCCAAGGTGGAAAATGGATCCCGCAAAGGGTACATATTCTCCCAAGGTGGTGAATGAGTCCCACCTTAGCTTTTAGAGATGGGTTTTTGGGATTTTTGGTGTTTTAAGTGATTTTGTTGGGTTTTTTAGGTGAAATAAACCTCAAGATTCGAAATAATGGGTCTTAGGGGCCTATTAATGATGATCTTAAAGGTTAATTAATGCAAGGATGCCAAAATAGGTCCAAATTAAGTGTGAAATTGCACTGCTAACAAGAGCATACAATTATCTACATGACACCAAGTACACCAACTCTATCTTCATAAAACTACACTTCTTGATGTTTATCAACAAATTCTATTCCCTCAGTATTTGTAATACTTATATAATGTGCCACAAATTTTCTTCTCTAGTATTATTAAAAATAAGAATATCATCCAAATAAACAATAATAAACTTACCCAAAAATTGTGTTTCAATATGTTATTCATCAATCTCATGAAAGTGTTAGGTACATTGGTCAATCCAAAAGGCTATTGAAAATATGAATGTGTTTGGTGGTGTTGTCATTAATTTTGTCATTCATGTAAACACATTTTAGGTTTTTGCAAAGAAATAAATCAAGTGGTTGTAGGTGGTACATGTATAGTTGAGATACTGTTGAGATGTTGACAGTACATGGAGCTATCTTTATGGTGTTGTAGGTGTGCTGATGTCAAGTGATTTTGAGAAAGTTAATAAACAATGAAGACAAATTTGTGTGTATTTTGAATGTGATTTTATAATTTGTTGTGTATTTCTTCTATGTTGATCTTATTCATGTGCGGATCTATAGTGTTGTTTATGGGCTTCATTGGACAATACATCATGAATTTTATCTTCTAGGTTGATGGAGAGTGAAAGTTGTGTTCATCGGTGTGTGAATCAATTTGGTAGAACTATTTGTTTGTGTACTGGGAGAGATGTCTTTGCTTTGCAGTCCTCTAGTGGTTTGTCTTAGATCTTTTGGATCTGGAAAATGGCATATATTGATGTTATTTGTGTTCTAACAAATGTGCTTGTGGTTTGATGCTCTAGAAGACTTGTTCCAGAGCTATTGTGTTTGTCTGCATGATCCGGTTGGACTATTGAAGAATGTTCCATGTTTGAAGACTATTATAGTTTTTTTGGATGTATCTGAAGGTTTCCATAAGGTGTTCTAGTGTCTAGTGAAGCGTGTTGTGTGATCCATGTGTGATCATCTTTTTGTGGATGCACATACTTAAAATTTCATTGGTTTTTTCATTAGGTTTGGTCGACCTGGTGTCTACATGTTACATGGAGAATAAGCATCAATTAAGGAAGCATGTGATTGATCCAAGATGTTTTTTGGGTCTTGATTAGGTATGTATGTGGTCCACTCTCATTCTTATCCATTGCAAGACTGTTGACTCATTGACCTAATTTGAATTTATAAAATAAAGGATGTGTAGCCGACCTTGGAGAAAGTTTCTAAGGTTGAAGATGGTATAAATGGAAGTCAATATGTTGTGAATTTGAAGTGAACAAGAGTGTGAAATTTTTTTCAAGAGAAGAGTGCAAAATTTTGAATTAGGGAAGCATTACTTCAATGTGTTAGATTCCTGAAAGAAGTGAGCTGATGGTGTTTGTGATTATTTGATTAAGGCTACGAATGTGTAAAACCTATTATTGTGGATTTTCTATTGTCTTTTTTTGTTTGTAGGTAGTGAGCCTCCTTCTCGATAGTGAGTGCTATATGTAGGTAGTAAGCCTTTTTATCTAGTTTTTTCATTACTACTATATTACGAGTTAATCCTCATCGTGGTTTTTCCCTCATTAGGTTTTCCACGTAAATCTGGTGTCTTTGGTATTTGATTTCTATTATCTGCATTTCATGTTTATAATTAATAACAGATTAAAGTGAATGTGGAATTGAATAAGATCAGAAGTGAAAGTAATTTGATACAACTAATTCACCCCCCCTCTCAAATGTCTTATGTATTTCAGTAATTGGCATCAAAGTTTTGGTTCCTTGGAGAAGAGCTTAATTGCTTGAGGTAGATCAGACGGCGCATAAGTTGCAAATCCCTACATTGGATGGAGATGACTACAGTGATTGGAAAGTGTGGATGAGAGGTTACCTGAGCTCTGTCAGTTTGAAGACTTAGAAAGTTGTTGAGATAAAATATGTTGAGACAACAAGTGGTCCTTCTTTTGCATTTGAGATTTTTTCCTATAAGGAGAATAAAAAAGTTATTTCTTTAGGAGCTACTTATGAAGTACAAGAAAATTTGAAAGATATCTATAAAGGAAATGATATAGTCAAACTATCAAAGAAGTTAACAACAAAGTGTAGAAATGAGAACTTGAAAATGGAAGAAGGTGAAGACATTGCAAGCTACTTTTAAATATTTGAAATTGCAGCTAATGAATTCAAAAATCGAGTTGGTACTCTGGCAGATGAAGATATAATAGAGAAGATATTTATGATCCTATTAGAGAATTATAGTGACAAGGTCTCTGCGATTGAAGAAATATATGATCCAAAGAAATTCACCAAAGAAAAACTATTTGACACCTTGACTGCATTTGAGATGAGGAAGTTTGGAAAAGAAAAAGAGTAAATCGAAACAACCTTCAAAGCAACTAAGATAGAGGATGATCTAGATAGTGATGGTTCAGAAGAGTTGGAAGCAAACTTTAGAAGGAAGTTGAAGAAATGTATTGGTAAGAAGGTATGTTACCTTTCAAATATTTTATTTATGCGAATATTGGTCACTATACTTCAAGATATTTAAATAGAGTTGTACACAAGAAGAAAAAAGATAATGATAAAGACAAAAAGGACACAAAGTTCAAGAAATTGTATTATGTCACAGAAGATGTTGGAATTTCTAATGATGAGTCTGATTTTGAGTATAATAAAGATGAATGATTGTTTCTAGCCTTGGAGAATAAATATGTGTCTACTAACCATGAAAGATGTGGAAGGGAATGTGGTTCAAAGAACAAGAAGGATGAGATGGAAGGTACTATGATTACTGCCTTTCATGCTAAGAAAGGTGAAGACTATTGGGTAATTGCCAATGGATGTTCAAATCATATTACCAGAGACAAAAGTAAGTTCACTAAACTTGAAAATTATGATGGAGGATTATTCATATTTGGAGATGATTTTGGTGCTAAGATTGTTGGAAAAGGAACAATTAGTCTTGGTGGAGAACATTGTACTAGTGATGTCTATTATGTTAATGGCTTAAGGAATAATCTTTTGAGTGTTGGAAAAATGTGTAGCAAAGGATTCAAGCCTGTGTTTTAGGATAACACCTATGAGATAAGAAAATGGTCTGGATCTATGGTAGTTGTAGAAGGAAGAACATATGGAAACATCTATCAACTTAAGAGTGGTGATATTTAGTGCTTTGTTTCTCAAATCAATGAAATTTGGTTGTGGCACCAAAATATGGACATGTAAAATTTGATAATATAATTACGATCAGTTCAAGAGAAGTGGTTAGGGATCTACCTAGAGTTACAAATCCTACCAATTATGTTTGCAAAAGTTTTTAATTGGGAAAAAAAACAAGATGCAATTTTAAAGGAAAAGAGAATTCATCTACCGGAATGTTGGATTTGATTCATAAAGACCTTTTTGGTCCCACAAGAACAGGAAGCCTTAATTGTGATAAGTATTTTATGCTTTTGATTGATGATTACTCTAGAATGACATGGGTTAATTTTCTGAGGGAGAAAGCTCAAGCTCTAGATAGATTCAAAGTTTTCAATGCAAGGGTAGAGAATGAAGTGAACTTGAGAGTTAAATGTTTAAGATCTGATAGAGGTGGACAATTCACTTCTGGTGAGTTTAATGCATTCTGTGAAGAGCATGATATACAAAGACATTTTTTTTGTCCTAAAACTCCTCAGCATAATGGAGTTGTGGAAAGGAAGAACAAAACTAATCAAAAGGATACAAGGACTATGATGAAATGGGAAATTTTTCTTGATGTATATTGGAGAGAATAAATTCACACTATTTTTTATATTCCTAACAAAGTTCAGATCAGAGGCAACAACAAAAAGACCCCTTATGAACTATGGACTCTGGACTCGTAAGACTCCTACTGTTAGGTACTTTAAGGTGTTTGAAAGTAGATGTTAATTAAAATAGATGATGATAATCTTGGGAAGTTTGATGCAAGTTGTGATGAAACTATTTTTCCTTGGATATTCAACTAACAACAAAGCATATAGATGCTTCAATAAAAGTCTGAGGAAGACAGTTAAAAGTGAAAATCTAAAAGTTAATGAAGATATGCATAGACTAGTTGTTCAATAAGTGAAGTTGAACCAAATGAACCTATTAGTGGAAAAGTACAAGAAGAGTATAATGAAGAGAAAGAATAGAGTGAAGAAGAAGGGACTCTAAAACCTACTCCTAAGACTCTTTGAACTTAAAAATTTCCAAGCTTCCTTCAGGTGAGTTTATTTTTTCCTAAGTTTCAACCATGCCTCTATGAGGAATATGAAATATTAGGCCCATTTGCGCAAAATATTTTGTGAATGTTGCCACTTGTTAGCCGAGTGCTCCTCATGAGGTTTCCTTTGATTGCTTTTCAAAAAGCTTGCGCCAGGCTTCCACGTGTCAGTCGTTCACAATATTTTGTGCCTCTTTGCATCTCTTCCCTTCCGGACCCCGATTGAATGCCATGTAGCATCAACTTGTGCATATTTTTGGCAGACCCCACCTTTCTGGTGTGGTATGCTGGAGACCTCCACATTTCTTTGCAGTGCAAGTTTTTCATCACTCAAAGGGAAGGAAAAGCATCAAGTCCTAAGTGCTTGTCGTGTGATCTTCTAAAGACTTTTTCATGGGAGAAAACCAGGCAGGTGACAACCTATCACTAGTTGCCATGTTTTGTAATTGTCACCATGAATGGATTACACATGTTAGTGCTTTGGTCTATTTGGACCACTCCCATCATTTGTAGGGAATGCATCTGGCCCTTGGGCATCCTCGTTCATTGCCCAAATATTTTTGGTTGTAACGGCCAAAGGAAAATCATTGCTAATGCATCATTAGTTAGGATCAAAGAATATTTCCTGTTACTTTCTCGTCAAGCTGGGTTTTCATTATAAATATTGCTTCTTCTTTCAAAGAAAAAAAAGTTCCAATTTTAGTTCAAATTTGGGTAGAGGAATTGTTAGAAGAACTAGGCCTTTAATTGCTTTATTGGATTTGTAGAAATGGAAAATGTACAATTTTGTTTTGGCACACCTGATCCCAATTACTAACAACGTTTCCTCTTAAATCACATTCTCAACATTTTATCAGTTTCTATCTTTTAATTCAATAAATCACTATTTATTGGATTAAGTCTTCCTCTACCAGTGATTAAATTAAATCAATTTAATTCAATTAACCTTACATCTTTGTTCAATTAAATAAATCATTTTATTTAATTAAAATCTCTAAAGTCCTCTTATTAAATTAAATAAATTAAAACCTTATTTGATTTAATCTACCATATTCCTTCTTGATTAAATAAATCAAATCATTTATTTAATAAATCATTTCCTCTCAATTCTTGACTTAAATCAATTCATAAATCTAAGTCTAAATTGTCACATCACCTAATTCTTCATTAAATTAATCAAAACATTGATTAAGTTAATCGTTCTCACTAAAATCCTCTAGAGAATGCAAGTTGCACAATAAATCAATTACTTTGATTTTGTAATTCTTCTATTTTCCCTCACAAAGCATCAAAAGGGAATATTCCTTTATTTGAATTCAAAAAGGCCAAGTGGACTTGGTCCTTCCAACAAGGCATTCAATGCCTCTTACATGTCCTTGGTCTTGATCCAAGTGACATTAAATTCATTTCTCTTCCCCCTTCAACATGTCAACTCACCATTTCAAATTCAAATTTATGCATTTATCATGCACATTGGCCAAAATGTGCTCATTCCTCATCCAATCACATGTGGACAAGTGGCACAATGCCATTGGGTTATCCTTTGTCCCACATTTCTCAATCTTTCTCACTTCTTCCAAATAGAAGTCTATAAATTGGAGACCTCTCCTCTCAATCTTCATCCACAATTCACATGCAAAGTTACTCTCTTCAATTGAGAACTAATTTTTCTCATTGCATCCAAGCATACCTCACATTTTCACATTTGCACCAAGGTTATTCTCAAATCTCTTTGGAGATTTGGCCATTTCTTCATCAATCTACATTGCAACCATAGGAATTGGGAAAGGGCCAATTGCAACACGTCATTGGCACCAATTCCCCCATAAGATCATCATACTATTGGCTAGATTAGGATTTAATTTCTTTTATATTTGAGTTTTGTTCTTCATTTCCTAACACTAGTTTACATAGGTGGATTTAATGGGGAATCTTTCACTCTTTACATGCATTTGTATCTAACACTAACAATGTTTGTCATCTTTGTGCATTTGCAAGTTTAGGGGTTCACATTTTGGTGCTAGAAGGAGGGCAAGGTTACCATCACTGGGGCACCTGCTAAGACCCCCATTTCTAATACAAAGGCCATCCCCTATGATTACAATGACATTGACTAGTTGAAAAGAACACCCGCCTAAATCTCCATCATGGAATTATTGAAAATCTCCACCGCTCATAGGAAGATCCTTGATGAAGTGCTAGTTGCGTCTACTGTTGTTGCCACCCTTGACATAGAACAATTCCAGGCTATGGTGGGTATCATTACCCCAAATCTCATTACATTTTTAGACCAAGATTTCCCCCCGCAGCCATCTCATAACCGCGCACTCCACCTCCGAGTACTAATACATAAAAAGAAATTCAAATGAGTCCTGGTAGATGGAGGTGTAGGCCTTAATATTTGTTCGCTAAAACTTATAAAGAAATTGGGATTCATTGAGGATTCCATCAATAAGAACAAAAGCATCACAATAAGAGCATATGATGACCAGGAAAGAGTGTCTTAGGGCACTATCAATATCCCCATCCAAGTGGGGCCGGAAACCATGGAAACCACCTATTAGGTTCTCGACCTCGATCTACCATACAACATCCTCCTGTGACGCCCATGGATACATGGAATGAAGGCAGTGGCCTCAACTTATCACCAATTCATTAAGTTCTCATGTTAGAATGAGGAGGTTACTATACATGGGGATCCTGAACCTTTTGCCTATTGCAAAAACTTGGAATCCAAGTTTTACAAGATCCCTCAAGTACCCAAAAATGATGAAGGACCATCTACTTCATACATAGACCCAACCAATCTCGCTTGTACTTCTATGATAGAGACACCTGCCATACCCGACATATATGAGATTAAGAACATAATACATGACAATGGATGCGGTGATTATAGAATGAGGAGAAAAGCTTTCATTGTAGGAGAGTTACCACAATCTCCTAGGTCACATGGGCAACCCCAGCTGGTTCAAACACCTATCTGCACTATTAGAGAAAAACCCTCTGGATTCCACCATTGGGGGGATCTCAGTCGAGAGAATGTGGATGAAGAAGACATCTTGAACACACTATACCAAGATGAAAGACCCACTCCCACCCTAACCATGGAGGAAACTAATAGAGGGTTACAAATGATGTTTGGTATGCGCTATAATAGGAATGAGAGCCTAGGAAGAAACAGTGATGGACGGTTGGAGCCCATCATTGTGGAAAGAAGAATGTGAAACCTTGGCCTCAGCTATACTCCTCCGAGTATAACCGTATGTTGCAGAGGTACTCACATAAGAGCATTCAGGACCTCTCCTTAGGTAACAACAACCACTCCTAGACCACCCATTTGCTTAGGGATCCCACTCGATAATTACACCTTTGAAGTCACTAATGTTTGTGCTAGTAGTGATGATGAGGATACCATAGCAAGTCTCCCTAGGATTTTTGAGGATTCCACCTTGTTAATGATAAGCTCCCCCACAATTGAGTCAAATCAAACAAACCATCGAATCACCTTAGTACACCCCCAACTCATCGATCATGACCAACGGGGACCACTGATTCTAGATGCATTCAAAAATGATGAGGCTCTCTCGAAATTCATGGGATTAAGGGATACAGTTGCATGCAGGGATCACAAGGTTGGATTCAACATCACACTAAACACACATGCATACTATGGGGAGACGATTGAGTCCTTCAGTCGCAAAAGAAAAATATCGAGAATAAGCTCAAAGTTAGTGAGTGAAAACCACACTGTGCCACTCTCTAACCATAAAAAGGTAAAATAAAGGATGCATCCAATGGTGAAAACCTCTCTAAGGCACCAGAGGATGAAGGATTCAATATTCCCCCTACTGCTCTACATCAGGAGAAATCAACAGTATTGGTAGAACAATG
>VCHN02003288.1:0-14525 GCA_007115665.2 Sequoiadendron giganteum
ACATAAAATGGCCTAGACCCACAAACCACATTTTTCTATATCATACTTCGTCTCAACATAATTAAAATATTTGATTATGTCCTATAGTCCAATGTCAACTATTATTTAAATAATTCTTAATTATTTAATTAATTCACGTCTTTTATTACTCTTGGCTATTTAAATAAATAAACAAACTTTATTTAAATACGTCGCTAATTTCTTATGTCATACTATAATTAAATAAATCCCTAAATTTATTTAATTATTATTAGTCCATTACTTCCTCCTGATTATTTAAATAAATAAAATTTATTTATTTATTTAATACGTCATTAATTATTTATGTCTACTCATAATTAAATAAATTCTTATTATTTATTTAATTATTATCCTCTCTAGCTTTCTTTCTAATTTTAAATAAAATCATTAATTTAAAATTATTTATCCTCTCTAGCTTTCTTTCTAATTTTTAAAATAAAATCATCTATTTAAAATTATCCATTTTCTTCAACTTTCTTTCTAATTTTAAATAAAATCATATTTAAAATTACCCACTTTCTAATTTCCCTCTTTTTAGTAAGTAATTCAAATTAATTATTTACTGTCATGTGACCCCACCTTTTGAATTAAATTTAAGTTTTAATTCAAAATAGTCTTTTTCCTCCAAAAATCAAGTAATGTCTATTATTATTTGATTCTCCAGCCACCTCTTTTTCTATGCCAATCTTATCTCTTATCACATGCATTGCCAACCCTTGATTTGATTTTCTAAAAATCAATCATGTCCATTCATTTCAAATTTGACCTAATGTTGCCCTAACCCTAATTATGGGTTGTCATATTGAATCTTGTCCATTGATTCTAGGGCACTTGTCAACTTTCAATCTTGGCCATTGATTAAGACATCTTATTGACATCCAATCTCAACCGTCAATCCAAATCAAACCTTTCCTATAAGTAAAATCTCGCATAAGATATTTGGGGGTTGATTCTTCAAGTGTCCTTATGTTGTCAAAATCATTCTTGTTTTCATCTATTTCTATCTATTATCATCTATCTTCATCCACACATATTATGCAAATACATGATTCTAGTGTGAGACAACAATTTTTAATATTTTGCTAGTCACTTGTCATAGACTTATTATTGCACACTCAAATCTCAGGGCAATTATCATATTCAAGCAAAATGGAGAAGAGAAATGGACGTGAATCAATGGTAGCATGAAGATTTGGTAATATTGTTTTATGCTTTATGTCTTTGTGCTCATTTGTGCTTCATTGTTTATTAGGGTTTGATTTATATGCTTTATTACATTCACTTTAATATTTCATCCCTGATTACATGGTGAACCTAACATATTTTGACGAATTATGAAATTTTTTGGAGTTGGATTCTTTTTGTTGCAGGTTTTGTTTGCTTCTTGTTGCAAATTTTGCATCATTTTGGGACAAAACCCTAGTTTTCAAAGATTCAACCATAATTTTCAAATGGCTAAAGATATTTTTCACAAAAAAATTTCTACAGGTTGGTGACAATATCAAGAGCTTTCACACCAAAAATCAGAGTTTGTAGAGATGCTTTTAATTTTTTATAATTTAATTTTTTTTATTTTTCATGAAAAATAAATTTTGAGAAAAAATTGTCAAAATTTTCAGATATGTTTACATTTCTGGAAAGATCTCTGAATTTCAATATGGGTCTATTCTTTAGCTTTTAAATTTGGATGAAAAATTATTAGTCAAACAACAGATCTTTGAAAATTAGGGTTTCATAAATATTTGATTGAATCTCACAAACGGTTGCAAATTGTATTTTTATTTTTACTGTCAGAAATATTTCCAAAAATCTGATTTTTCTTGACTAGCTAACCCTCTACTATTGGTGATCAATTATCTTGTTAGGGTTTTGGCTTTGTTGGGTTTGTGAATGCGAAGAAAAAAATAAACACTTCAAATCACACATTGGATCAAGTGGATAAAGAATTTGGAGCTAAATAAAGTCTAGGTGCACACATTTCATCGTTCATCTCTAATCATTGTTTGACAACACACTTCAATTTGGGCTTAAAAAGAATCTTGTTTGTCACACATTTGGATTTTGGGGTCTAAAATAAATCTTGTTAGCTGTCACATCTTTAAAATTGGGCTTAAAATGAACCATTGTCTTCAATCACACATTTTGACTTTGGGTTAAAAAGAACAAGTGCTTGAACTGTTTTATACACATTTCAATTTTTTAAAGGGAAATTAATCATTGTGAGTGTGAATCAAGTGTCTGTGTCCTCCACAACACCTCACTTGGTTCGCTTTTGTGATACCCTTCTTACGAGGTTTTCTTGGAGCACACACCCCTCCAAGGGATGACCTCAATCGAGTGTGAATCCAAAGACACACTCCTTTTGGATTTGAAATCTTGTCACTCTGGGCTAAGCCCCAAAGAACTTTATACCTTTGTGAAGTGAAGGTGAAGGGTGGGTTACCCCTTTCTACCGGCTTATTGGCAAGATTTTTCTTTCAAATTATACCTAGTCAACCTTGTGCAAACTAGCTTAAGACCTACTTGGCCACACCCACTTGACTAACATTAGGCTTGTTTTTGTGTATTCAAGTGTTTGCTTAATCATAACATTTAATCTTGAAAGACAAATTTATCATTGTGTTTGGTGTGTGTGTTCATGCATTTACATGTGAAATCTTGTGTTTGATATTGTCCGAGTCAAACTTCCAATAAACACTTTCCATCATACAATCTTGTCATTCCACATCATATCCTAATCATCATCATCTCTTTAATCTAATCAGCATAATTTTACACCATGAAAACATTAGAAGACATAGCACTACAACTTGTTCACATACTTCACAAAGCTCAAACAAGCCAATCACCTTTAAATCAACAACTCATTCAAGAAGTCCATGACATGATCCAAACACTTCAAAAAATCCAATCACCTCAAATGCAATAAATAATAGCACAAATCCAATATCTCATGTCCACTTTTCAAATTCAACAAGCACATCATCACGTCCAATCACCACATCAACAAATTTCACCTCAATCCTATGTGTCACCTATATCATCATATCAACCTCATCCATCCACATATCATGTCCCACCTTCATCAACCTATCACACATCTTCTAATGTCAACCCTTATCCATATAAATCCACCTTTCAACAAACATTATCCTATGCAACCCCTTCATCATTATCAAAACAACAAATCATATCACAACAAGTCCAAACACTATTCCAACCTCAACACATTCAACCACAATCCTATGCGTCACCTTTATCATCATTCCAACCTAACCCATCTACCTATGTCAATGCCACATCAACATATCCACCCATATCACAACAAGAACATAAGATCCCAAGTCCACCTTGGCAACAAAATTAAGAGCCTTTCAATTCTCATGTTCCATTTGACAAGGGGAACACCAATCTAGTTCATGCACCCTTACCACCATCCAATCAAATTCATATCCATAAGCCACCATGTACTAGTCCTAATCTATTGGCATCTCCACCTTCTAACCCATCAAACTCTTCATTACCCCCACCAAAATCTAATAATCCATTACATCCACCTATAAAGGATGTGACCCAAGGGCTACAAGCAAGGAATCAATTGTCACCATGTCATTCAATACATATACTTGAACATACAAAAGAGTCCTCAAACATCATGCCAAGGCCTTCAAGCCAACCATGTCATCCACAACCCCTTGAACGAATTCAAGAGTCTCCTGTCGTAAGTCCAAGTCACCCTCTTTCATGCTCCTATGTTGTTGACCATCAAGAACATGTCAAATATCTCCATGAGAAATACCCTTCCACTTCCATTCAAGCAATCCAATAGGTATGTCAAGAGCCTAATCCTAAGCATGTGGAAGCATCAAGCCCTAGTCCTAATGAAGATCAAATAATTTTCATCCAACCTATCCATAATCTATATATTTTTTATGATCAAGATGATATCCATAATGATGAAGAGCCTATCCATGAGCAAGATATTCCAAATTCACCTCCACCTAGTCCTATCCATGATCCATCAACATCCACTTCCCTTGATAAGACATATGCCTCCCAAAGACACATAGAAGATCACACAAATACCTTGGATCTAAGTGATTATAACACTAATCAAGATTCTATCGATCCTCCATCACCCACTATCAACCCTATTGCAAGTCCTCCATCATATCCTATTAGTCTTTCCACCCGCATTCATGAATTTTCCTCCTTAGAAAAACAACAACCATTATCTTCTCCATCCAATAAGGAACTCATGTCTAGTGTTCCACCTACACCTGGTCCCATTGTCCATCTCATACCCCAAGGACACCAATATCAAGATGTTGGCACTTCCTCAATGCATCCTAAGTCCACCTCCTTCCATCATAAATCCTATCATATGCCTAAGACATATGTTTCCGTCCTTCCTCCATCATCCTACAAATGTCGAAAGCATGTGACCATACACCTTCAACCATCAACTTTTCCACCATTACTTCCAACACCTAATATCCCTACCATTCAATCCTCTTAGCCATTTATCCACAAATACCCTAACATTCCTAATCATGACCAAAAAATGCACACATTGTCTAAACAAGAAGCTTCCACTCATTCCACCATACCCATGGGATTTAAAAGAAAAAAATTCAATGCCTCTACCTATAAAGTAAAAAATCCTAAGGAACCTCATGCCTTAGGAAATCAATACAAAAAGTTAAAGCAAAATCCATCTAAAACATTATATAAGCCCATACCTCCAAAAGAACAGTCCAAAAGAAAAATGGTTTGGGTCCCTAAGAAAATGGAAAGCACGTCAAATGAGCCATCTACATCAAAAAAATCTCAACCATCCAATTCCACCTCACATTCCCACTCTATTCAAAAAATTACAAAAATCCCACAAGAAAAATAAAAGTCATAAAAATACTAAGTCTATGTGGGTACCTAAAGCACTATATCCACCATCTCCTAAGAAAACAACACCATTGCTTCCTACACAACCTTCCCATATAAATATTCAATGTTTATCACAATGTGTGCAACCATCGGTCTTGATTCCATTCCCACATACCTCCATCTCCTCACCCTTCACTCATTATCCTACATATCTCCCCCACCACCTTCCTATGGTCCATGCTTTTGGCTAAGCCTCCCCATTCATCTTTTGCATAAGTCCTATATCTTCCCTACATAATCCACATCATAATCCATTATTTTCCTCCATAATCGACATCATAATCCATCATCTCTCTTTCATGTCATCCCTTACCAACTTTTCTGAGCACATTTGACATGGTCCATGCAATGACATCTGTTTCTAGTGGGACTATCACCTTTCATGGAACTAGACATTTGAGTCCCTCCTATCCATATTCCCCTTCTACTATCAAAAATTCAAAAATTCAAAAAGTAAAAAAAAATTCAAAAAAAAGAAGAAAAAAAAAGAGTAAAGAGAAATCCCTTCGTCCAACGGTGAAAACTTGGTAAACAGGTGCCCTGGATAAGTACCATGATGAAAACTTGGCAAACATGCATCATGTGTAGGTTGATCTTCTATGTCACTTACACTTGGGGGCACAATGTCTTTTCTATCCAACCTATCATTTTCATGTCATATCATTTCCATCCTACCTATCATATTTAGCCATCATACATCCCTATCATATTTGAGTCCACTTATCCACCCTTCTCCTTTTGATCTTGATGAAGACATAGGGGGAAAAATGTTGAAACATGTTTTTTGAATATCTTTTGACATAACTCATCTTTCTAAACCAAGGCTATCATTATCCTATTGTCATAAGCTTTGTCATGAAAAATCCTAAGTATTATACCTAGAATGGGGCATGTTATTCGTATGTGACATAGTCTTTGGAGATCACATCCTTGCTCTCTTATGATGCATACATCTTTTCCATCCATCCATATATCATGAGCCTTTTATCCCTTGCACCTAGACTTGGTTTTCCCCTTGTCATTGGTATCTAAGCACAAAGGCTACCCAAGTTTTCATCCATTGACACCTCAAAACATGTCAAAAATCCAAAAAAAAATCATAAAATGTCAAAAATCCAAAAAAATCAAAACATGTCAAAAAATCCCCCCAAAAAATCATAAATGTCAAAAATAAAATAAAATCAAAATATCTGAAAAACGCAAAAATAAATAAATTCGAATAACTTTCAAAAATTAAAAAAAAAGTCAACATTCATCATGTTAGTCAAATTAGGCAAACATATTCCCATCGGTCAAATAAGTCAGACAATGTCCATCTCGTCAAACATTAGGTCACATTGGTCAAATAATTCAGACAATGTCAATCTCCTCACACAAAGTCATCTTTCATCAGACATAGTCACACTTGAACACAAGATAGTCATCAAAGCACCCACATTCAAATAGTGATCCAATAAACATTATAGTCCAATCTGTCATTAAGTTAAACTCAGAAAACATAGTCCAATCAATCATGCAGTCAAAATGTCAATCTTGTCACTTTTTGGTCCTCTTCAAGATGTGTCCTTCTTGTACTTGGACCTCATCCAAATGTCATTTTCCTTTTTAGGATGTGTCCTTCCTGAAATTAGGCACTGTCAAACCGTCTAAACTATCAAACTGTCAAATCGTCAAGCAATTAATCTACGACAAACAAACATTGGTAATACAATTAAATGGCTGTTAATTTTTGGCTATTTTGTCTTATCTTGTTATTGACTTGTCTTTTGGTCATGTTACTAGCTACCTCAAGGATGTCCCATGAAGGATTTAGAGGTGCGATGATGTCTCATGACCTATTATGTTTTTCTTTGACTATTGTCTGTGGATTGTCTTAGCAAAACAACTGGGGCAACTTGGCCCTTAGTATGAGATAGAACATTCATTGTTTGCGATTGTGTGTTTTGCAAGTGGATGACCTTGCACACCTTGGTCTATGTCATACCATGGTGTTTGTTGTCCATTTGTGTCATTTTACCACCCAATGATGATTAATGCAGAGTCTTGTCTGGCAAAATATGCATCTTTAAAGTTGTCTCCACTAAACATCCATGTCTTCCACGCTAACGTTTCTTCTATTCATTCATTCTCTAGTCTTCTCATCCATTTTGAGAGCCCACTCGTATTCTCGAAACCCAACTATCCTCTCGAGGGGGCATACCGCAACCCTCCTCGTCATTCTTCCTCACCCCTATTTTGCATTGGGGCATATTCTTGACCTGTTTTATTTGCCATAACGCGATAAACTGCATTATGACAAAGAGGGGAAAATGTAGACACATAAAAATGGCCTAGACCCGCAAACCACATTTTTCTATATCATGCTCTGTCTCAACATAATTAAAATATTTAATTATGTCCTATAGTCCAATGCCAACTATTAATTAAATAATTCTTAATTATTTAATTAATTCACATCTTTTATTACTCTTGGCTATTTAAATAAATAAACAAACTTTATTTAAATACGTTGCTAATTTCTTATGCCACTCTATAATTAAATAAATTCCTAAATTTATTTAATTATTATTAGTCTATTACTTCCTCTTGATTATTTAAATAAATAAACTATATTACGTCATTAATTATTTATGTTTGCTCATAATTAAATAAATTTCTATTATTTATTTAATTATTATCCTCTCTAGCTTTCTTTCTAATTTTAAATAAAATCATTTATTTAAAATTATTTATCCTCTCTAGCTTTCTTTCTTATTTTAAATAAAATCATCTATTTAAAATTATCCATTTTCTTCAACTTTCTTTCTAATTTTAAATAAAATCGTATTTAAAATTACCCACTTTCTAATTTCCCTCTTTTTAGTAAGTAATTCAAATTAATTATTTACTGTCATGTGACCCCACCTTTTGAATTAAATTTAAGTTTTAATTCAAAATAGTCTTTTTCCTCCAAAAATCAAGTAATGTCTATTATTATTTGATTCTCCAACCACCTCTTTTTCTGTGCCAATCTTATCTCTTGTCACATGCATTGCCAACCCTTGATTTGATTTTCTAAAAATCAATCATGTCCATTCATTTCAAATTTGACATAATGTTGCCCTAACCCTAATTATGGGTTGTCATATTGAATCTTGTCCATTGATTCTAGGACACTTGTCAAATTTCAATCTTGGCCATTGATTAAAACATCTTATTGACATCCAATCTCAACCGTCAATCCAGATTAGACCCTTCCTATAAGTAAACTCTCTCATAAGCTATTTTGGGGTTGATTCTTCAAGTGTCCTTATGATGTCAAAATCATTTTTGTTTTGATCTATTTCTATCTATTATCATCTATCTTCATCCACACATATTATGCAAGTACATGATTCTAGTGTGAGACAACAATCTTCAATATTTTGCTAGTCACTTGTCATAGGCTTATTATTGCACACTCAAATATGAGGGTAATTATCATATTCAAGCAAAATGGAGAAGAGCAATGGAGGTGAATCAATGGTAGTATGAAGATTTGGTAATATTGTTTTATATTTTATGTCTTTATGCTCATTTGTGCTTCATTGTTTATTAGGGTTTGATTTATATGCTTTATTGCATTAAGCTTAATATTTCACCCCTGATTACAGTGTGACGCACAAATGTCTACACAACACACTACCATCCTAACAAGATTCTCATCTCTAGAATCCACAGAGGCATTACACTCCTGTATTGGGCGTGAAGTGTAACGTATCCTTCCCTTTGGAATGACTGAATGACTCCTTTGCCTCCATTTTTATTTCAAATTGCTATCTCTTCCATTCAACTCATCTTCTTCACATTCTTCTTGATCATTCTCACCATCTATAGACTTCTACACTCATTTTCAACTCCTTCAAACTCCACCACCTCAATGGAAGCTACAAGTTAGTATTTTTTTGGTTCACTCTCTTCGTTGCTATGGCAACATTTCTCTCTGAAGGCTTGCACACTCTCTCCTTCCTCCATTTTCCTTGAGAGCACTTGGTTAGAAGGTGATATCCTTCCATTTCTTGTTTACTTTGCATTATCATATTGATATTTTAGCATATTGTGTTTGCTTATTTCTTGGTATCTCTATTTCTACGTACTCTCCTTTATCACATTTCTTCAATTGTTGCCATCTGGCTATCCATGGAGGTGGAAACACCAAAGCAGGGGACTAACTAAGGCAGTCCTCTAAACACAACCCCAAAATTTTCCCATCTTCTGTGTGTAGGATCTCTTTGAGGTGAAGATCTTTAAAATATCAACTCATGGATAGGAAGGTACACTTTCCTCACCCTTCTTTGTCAATTCATAGATTAGATTAGTTAAAGTGTTCCTCTTGTTGTACTATTATTTTGTATCTTGTTTCTATCATAGCTTAAAAAATCTACCAGTTAGGTTGTTAGTAGGTTTTCTGGTATTTTGGATTGTACCTTGCACTTTCTATCCATACAGATACCAGTGCACCATTGGGATGAAAGTGCGCCACATTGGAGTTTGTGTCTTGTGTTGTAGTCCTTTGGTAGTAAGCCACCTGAGTTGTAGTCTGGACTCTAAAATCCTGCTCACCTAACTTCTTGAAATATTCAGGCTTGTAGAAGGACAACAACAACTAGATTGCTCTTCCTTTTTAGCATTTAAACTTTAAACTCTCTTGAAACATTCCATTAGCTTGAGGTAGATCAGGGAAACCTATTGTTTTAGACTCTCCCGTGACCTGGAGTCTTGAGCAATCGGTCCCCCTTCTCTACATTTTGGTGAACCCCATGTGAACAACATAGTGTCTATTTCCTTGTGTGGGGATTCCTCCCCCAGTATCTTGTGTGGGTTGCAGATTTGAGGGTTGTGAAACTTTATGAGATTTACCACTCAATCTACAAATTTTGGGTAAGTTGTGCAAAGAAGTGTGTGACACCAACAGCTAGGTATGGATTTATCAAAGGTCACTACTGGTTTCACCTCTCAGGAGATGGTCTTGGGGGTAGAGATGAGTTTATTTGATGAGACTGGACTCGTGATCCCACCCCTTCTGTCTCTCCTACGACCTTGAATTTGAATGATGATGATGCTCTCACTATTCTCACAGGCATCTCATTGCTCTAGATAGGAGGCTATTGGATCTTTCAAATAATTTGGGGAACAAAAAAAACATGGCTAGGGTCGCTAAGGTTGTCAATGAGACGAGATATATGCTAGAAAAAGATTGGGTGGGCCTAGAACTCCTCTGAGGCATCACCGACATAGTCAAAACATATGTCCCATCATATAACCCTAGATCATGTGTTACTCAAGGTTCCAGGCATGAAACCTCTAGAAGATAGGAAGGAGTTTTGATGCCCATTACCTCGATGTACATGGCCAAATTAGGCCCTTCCATTAACACAACCCTCATGCCTAAGGCTCCTTCAACCATCAAAGTAAATATAATCCCTTTTAGTTTCAATGCTATTCCTTCTAATCTTGGTAGTGGAAACCTTGGGGGCTACACCAAATTTGGTGGTGGAAGCCTTGGTGGAATGGGGGGTGGTGGCTTTGGTTGTTCTGTTGGTCCTGTCTCATCGTATGAACTCATCCTAAATGCTCTGCTATAGAATATGGTCCAAATGAAAAATCAACTGGAAAACCTCTCCCAGGCCACCTCCTATCCAATATTTCAACCTTTCTTCTATCATAGTCCTCTTTTGATAATTATTATGAACACTCCCTTCCCCTAGGGAATGGAGATTCTTAAATTTGAGAAGTATGGTGGTAAGGGAGACCCACAAACAAACGTGTTGGAATTCAAAGTGATGTGTATGAAATTATTTCACCATGATGCCTTGATGGCCAAGTTATTTCCTAGATCTCTCAAGGACACAACACTAAAGTGGTACTATTAATTTCTTGATAACTCCATATTCTCATTTGATTAGTTGGTGAATCAATTCCTTTGGTAATTCCAGGTGAACATCAGGTCGAAGATGGCCTTTTCAGATCTTTTTCAATGTAAGAAGGGGTAGCACAAGAAGATAACTGACTTCATTGCTCATTATCAAGCACTATTCTCAAAAATCTCTTACCCTATGCATGAATCATATGTGTAGAGGTCATGGTAGGAGAAGTTCACTTTGATGAAGTACCCTTCTTTTGCACATCTGTGTGCAACCCTATAAGAATACTAGTAGGTGATTCCCTAGTTTGGGTGATCTTCCTTGCGTTCCCATCCTGAGGGGAGATCCATTATGTCAATCTCTGGTAAGGGTAAATCTATTGAAAATGTCACCGCATCCAGTGGTAAAGGCCTCAAATGTAACAGACAATTCACAAAGTTGTTTGAATCTTATTCCTCTATGTTGAAAAATTTATTGAAGGATAAGATAATAACCTTACCAGATCCTTGACCTCTTTTTGAGCCCTACCTTGATTGGTATGAAGAAAACATGTTCTACCAATACCATCAGATTAACAGACATGATACCAAGCAATGTATGCGCTTGCATCATGAGATACAAGATCACATCGAGGACAATACTATTTTCCTTGATGGGAAAAAGAATAATGAATAAATCTATGGTGAAAGCTAATAGTGAGTTGTAGATTTATATGGAACCTTATCCATCACACTCTACAAACTTGATTTTTGAGCCTTTAGACCCTTTTGAGGAAGTCCTTTCAAATTAAGTCAATAGGATCTCATTTACTCGCATTCCCCAAGCTCAACCTGCAACTAGTTTGCCAAATTTAACCTTTACACCACAAGATGTGCCTATGAATGGGAAGCCTTCTCCTTTGTACATTCCTGCTTGCCTCAATATAAATGTTGTCTAGAACCCTAGTGGACCCCATGAGTCATGTGAATTTGATCACATAGGAGACGTTGCTTCTAAATTTTACTCATAAGGAGAAATACGAGAAGGCGAGAAACACCATATGTAGCCATGATGGACTCTTGCTTGCTCCCCTTGGTTCTATCTATCTTTTGGTCTTAGTGGGTCCTAAGGCTATAAATACTTTTTTTGACATCATCCATGAGTCTCACTTGTTTAGAGTGAAGCTAGGCATTCCATGGATGGTTTCCATGAAAACAGTCCCTTCGGTGATCCATAATTTTTTGAAGTTCTCTCATGAGGGCTCAATGCATGTTGTGCATGAAATTGGGTATAAACCCTTGATGTTGCATGGGAAATTTTCTTTAGATCACTTCTGTCTTGTCCCTATTGGTCCACTTCCTCCAAGGATGAACCTATTGTATCACACTTATATTAAATACAAGAATGGGGGAATAGCATTGAAAGTGACCTACCCTACTTCCCTTGATGCTATTTTAGTTAAGGCTTCTATGATTGCGAAGTAGCAGGCTACCTCTTCCTCCTATCAAAAGGGGAAGGGGAATTTTTCTTGTTCCTAGGATCCTTCCTCTTCTTTTGCTACTCCATCCTCTTTCAATTCCCACTCTTTTGTGGCACCTTCGACTTCTGCTTCCATGCCTTGTATGGGGAGTCTAATGGTGCTCTCTTGGAAGAATGCCAAGTGTTAGGTGTTTGACCTTCCTGTCTTGCTCACGATGCCTTGACCCATTGTATATGGTAAGGGGAAGGGTCCCTATGAAGTTGCCTCTATTTATTTTCCTTTGTGGCCTCTTACTGTTCTTGCCCCTAGGGTGGTGAATGGGAAGATGCCCACCACCGAGGCACTTGAGTTTGCTTCTCCACCAGTTGTTCCCTTTGTTCTTGCATCTATTCTTCCTATTTCTATCCAAGAGTCACTCCTTCCACTGGAAACGATTGTGATGGACACTCCCATGGTAGAAAATAAGCCTTCTACTCCTCAAGCCACAACTTATAGCTCTCAGAGCTGAAGAAACCACCTTGTGTGTGAGCGTAAGGACTAGAGAAAGGCTCTAGCTGTTGAGAAAGATTCCTTGCAAAAGGTAGAAGATGAGCCAACAACTCTTGTTTTGGAATCTCCTGTTGTACCCCCTCTTCTACCCCTTTTTCTTTGGTTCCTGTCACCTCGATCTTGCTTCTACCCCCCCGCAAGCATGGCTGACCCTCACCTTAAAAGGGTGCAAGTGTTCATCGCTCCCTTAGTTGAGCCTCCTCTCTTAATGTCCCTTTTGGACATCCCAAGTTTTCCTAAGCTCATGGATATATACTGAATACCTTGGTGTTTTCCATTGTGGTTCTATCCTCTTCCTCCTCGCCTTCCACTTCTTCTATGGGGATCTTGCACCCTTAGATGAAGAATAAGCTGGAGGATGACCCTTTTTCTAATGGAGGTTGAAAGAAGGGATCACCTTCTTCGAGAGAGGGTTTTACTTTGGCTTGTGCTATCCTAGTGATGGAGGCAACCTTGACGTCTACTGAGTTTGTCACTGCCCCCAAGTCTTTCGATGAGGTTGGCATTGGATCTCAGGCACCTCCTTCTTTTCCTTCCTGGTTGACACACAGTATTCCTATTAAGTGCATGTTCAACTTAGTGGAAGATGTCTTGGTTTTGTCTATGATATTTGCAAGATCAATGATGCTTACCTCATAGGAGTTGAGTGAAGAAGACCTCGAGGGGCCCTCTTCCTTATCTCTTGTTGTAGGAGAGTCAGAGGGTGCTCCCCTTGCTATCCTAATCTTTCAGGCTCATCCACTAACTCCATATAATGATCTATATTAGGAGAATGATGACCTCCTGGTTGATGATAAATAGGAGAGAACCTCTTCTTTATCTATAAATTAGATTTGTGTATGTATTGTGTTTTCCCCATTCTTGTTTTATGTGTTCCTAGAGGGCCCTTGTCACCCTTGTAGGTGCTTGGATACATGAGTGTATTATGTCATAAAATTATTCTATATGTTCCATAATTCTTCTATTTGTTGTGCCTTTATTTTTGATAACTGGGGATGATGCAAAGTGTTGGGGGCATTTCGGCCTCCCTTCCATGTTGACCCAAATTTTTTATTTTTATTTTGTTTTCATGTACCCTTCTTCATGATATGATATAGTAGGGGATTGATGAAAATTTATATGTATATTATATTATATCTATCTATCTATATCTATGAGAAGTCTTGACCACAAATTATCAGATCCCTTGTCTCTTGATTTCTTCGTCTTTTCTTATCTTTATTTTTATCTTTATCTCTTCTTTGCTTGCTTATTAATGTTGTGATGCCTATGTGTTATCCCTTGTGTGTGTGAAAAAATTTCCACATATATATCTCAACATGTATCATGGGAAATGACATCTCTGCATATTTTCCTTTCCTTAGGATGTCATGCACTCCTTCAATTCACATGCACAATCCTAAGGGGGGATCCTACCTCTTCGCTTTTCAAAACAGTGTATTTGGTGGCCAACGAATCCCTTGTTGAAAGTCTTTAAATTTTTCAAAAATTGCATCCTTAAAAAAGGATCCACTTAGCAATATTTTTTTTTGAAATCAAATTCATAGCAAAAAGAACTAAGAATTTTCCTTCAAGGAGGCCATTCTTATTTTTTTCAAATTCCTTAATGAAAGAGAATATTTCAAAAGGATTCCTTGATAACATGATTGTTTGTGAAGAATTTCATTGCT
>VCHN02002291.1:0-17803 GCA_007115665.2 Sequoiadendron giganteum
TGGGTATCACCAAATTAGGATTTGTGAAGGGGATGAATGGAAAACAAAATTCAATACCAATGAAGGTCTTTATGAGTGGATGGTGATGCCCTTTGGTTTGTCCAATGCCCCTAGTGCCTTCATAAGGCTAATGAATGAGGTATTGAAACATTTTATTGACAAATTTATTGTGGTTTATTTGGATGACATTCTCGTCTTAAGTAGGACCGAGGAGGGGCATTTGGAGCATCTTGGTTAGGTCTTGAGAAGGCTGCATGAAGAAAAGTTGTTGATCAACTTGCAAAAGTGTGAGTTTATGAAAGAGGAACTGGTTTACCTTGGGTTTGTCATAGCAAAAGGAAGTTTGAAAATGGATCCATCAAAGGTAGAGGCCATTCTCAATTGGCCAACACCTAGATCAATGGGTGATGTGAGGAGCTTTCATGGTCTTGCAAGCTTCTACAGAAATTTCATAAAGAATTTCAATCACATTTGTGCACCAATCATAGATACAATCAAGGGAGATAAGATGAGCAAGTTCCAATAGACCAATGAAGCATATGAAAGGTTTGAGTATTTGAAAAGAAAGGTATCACAATAGCCTATCCTTGCTCTTCTTGATTTTAATAAATTTTTTACTATTGAATGTGATGCAAGTGGTCAATCAATAGGTGTTGTCTTGAGTCAAGAGGGTAGACCGGTTGCATTCTTTAGTGAAAAACTAAATGAGGCTAAGACGAAATATTCTTCATATGATCTAGAGTTGTATGCTATGGTCCAAGCCTTAGAGAAATGGAGGCACTACTTGTTACCAAGGGAGTTTGTTGTTTTCACTGACAACCATGCACTTAGTTTCTTGAACGGGCAGGAAAAGTTGAACCAAAAGCACATGAAGTGGGTCGAATACCTACAAGCATACACCTTCTCCGTAAAGCACAAGAAGGGACAAGAAAACAAAGTTGCAAATGCCTTTAGTAGAAGGGTCATGTTGGTTCAAGAGGTTTAATTGCAGAGTGTGGCCATAGAATCTCTTAAAGGTATGTATAAGGAGGATGAATAGTTCAAGGCTACTTTTGACATTTGTTCACAGTTTTCAGGTGCTTTTCACAGTGATTATGTTGATTATGTTTTGCAAGATGGCCTATTGTTTAAAGGGGCTCAGTTGTGCATACCCAAGTGCTCTATGAGGGAAAATTTGATAGGAGAAAAGCATAGTGGAAGTCTTGGAGGGCACTTTGGACTTGACAAAACCTTGGAGCAGGTTAGGAGGTTTTACTTTTGGCCTAAAATGCAGGTTGATATAAGAAATTTTGTGGAGAATTGCACTATATGCCAAAGGGCAAAGGGACATAGTTCAAATGCTGGCCTATACCAACCTCTACCAATCCCAAATAGACCTTGGGAGAGTATAAGTATGGATTTTTTCTTAGGACTGCCTAAGACTCGAAGGGGAGTTGATAGTGTTTTTGTAGTGGTGGATACGTTCAACAAAATGGCACACTTTATTCCTTGTAGAAGTACTAATGATGCCACTAATAGTGTAGGACTATTCTTCAAAGAAATTGTGAGGATCCATGGTGTTCCTTTGAGCATTGTGTTAGATAGGGATTCCAAATTCATTGGTCACTTTTGGAGGACCCTATGGAAGAAGTTAGGGACAAATTTGCAATATAGTTTTGCCTACCATCCTTAAACGGATGGAAAAACAAAGGTGTTCAATAGATCACTTGGTAATTTGCTAAGGTGCTTGACAAAAGAGTATGGTCTTCAATGGGATTTGGTGCTGCCCTAAGAAGAATATGCCTATAATGATTCCCTGAACAGAAGCATAGGCAAAAGCCCCTTTGACGTGGTGTATGGAATGAATCCAAGGGGAATCTTTGAGTTGAGAGATTTGAAAGGTATGGAGAAGAGAAGTGCAGAGGGAGAGGATTTTTCCATTGCCATGAAATCCATTCATGATCAAGTGAAGGAGAATCTCAAGAAGATTGTAGATAAATACAAAGAGAGGGCAGATTTGAAAAGAAGGAATGTTCAATATTAGGAGATTTGGTTTTTGCATACTTGAAGGAGAGGTTCCCTAAGGGAAAATATACAAAGTTACAAATGAAGAAAATAGGCCCTTGCAAAATCATTCACAAGTTTGGGCAAAATGCCTATGAGATAGCACTCCCTCCTGGAATGGCTATCTCCCCCATTTTTAATGTTGCTAACCTGTACCCCTTTAAGGGATCTTTGGATGCAGGTGCAGGTGTTGAAGATGATGAGGATTTGGTGTAGGACCTTCCACCGTCTAAACCTTTGAAACTTGAGGCTATCCTAGACACTAAGGAGGTGAAAAGGACAAGAAAGAAGGTATATAATGAATTTTTGGTTAGGTGGCAGGGTCTTCCACCTAAAGATGCAACTTGGATGAGTGAAGAAGATCATCAAAAAACATGGCATTACCCTACAACAATTGATCTCAGGTGGTACTTGAGATCTCTTCCACCCTGGGTGTATGGTGCAGGGGCACCTTGGGGTCTACATGCCTCCATGAGGCTTTGGTGAATCTTGTTTTGTCTTTCAAATTGTGTGTGGTGTAATAAGGTTCAAAGGACCATTCTTAGTGGTTTGGAATGGGTTTTCATTCTTTGTAATAGGTTTTCAAGGGTTGAACTAGGTCTCCTCCTCGCCATGTAAACTTGGTGCATCTAGGCCAAGTAAAGAATCAAGATACCATGATGCAACCAGGTAATAGAGGGGAGTCACCTTGATGATTTAATATGTTTTGAGGTGTCTTTACATCTTTTGAGTTTTTGAGTTTGTAGAGAAGTCGGGTTTTGGGTGTCGTGTCGAGTTGTCTTAACTAGGCAACTTGGGGGTTAAAATGGTGTAGTTAGTTCCCAACGGCCCTCTAATTCAAAATATAGTTGAGGTACGTTGGGAGGACGTTGACATTGCTTAAATAAGCCTCTCTTGGTCGAGGCAAGGTTGATTTTTAAGTTGGAAAGAAGATTGAATGCAAAGAACTCTGTTTTTTCTCTGATTTTCTATGTAACTTGTTGATCTCATACTTGGTATGGCCTGTAGCGTCCCTGTACGTTGCCAAGGCTGATATGGATTGAAAGAGGACTGAGTTGGTTTCATTTTGGCAATGGTTTGGTGCAAAACTATAAATTATTGGAGGAGTTCTTACCAATTTTCTAAAACTGGTCGAAAACCCTCAAAATCTAGGGTTTTGATCGCAAAATACATGCAACTCGCCATTCCTTCATGGTCAAAGCTTAATTCTCGGTGGAATGGTAGAGTGCATCATGTAATCTATGGTAGAAAGGGTCTTGGAGAACGACAAAGGATTTGGAGTGACTTTTTTGAGATTCTAGGCTTGGCATCCTCATGTGACAAGCCTAAATGAAGTGTAAAATTTGAGTTTGTTGATCTGTAAGTGGAAGTTGTTTAGGAGAGTATCAAAAATGGGTTGAAATGTGTGAGTTTACATTGTAAGAACCTTATCCATGGCTTAGGGGAGTTGGGGTGTTCCTAGATAACCCGGTTCTTACTCGGAGCAACCAATTAGGCTTCCTTGTGGCGTTGTAAAGTTGTTGCTTTGTGCTTGTTTTGTCAATTGTCATATCTTAAGGCCTTGAGGGTTTGGGGAAGTTTGTTTAAGGAGTCCAAAAACCAAATCCATTGTCTTGGTTCTTGTCTTCACAAAGGTTTTGTGCTGACTTTCCTAGTGGAGAGGGCTACAAGGAAAGTAGGTCAATATTGTGTTGGGGGGTGTTTCGCTGTTCTCAAAGCATAAGATCCTATTATTGGGTGTTGATCAATCATGAATGTTATGTTGATGACATTTTCAAGCCTTTGGCTATGTCTGGTCACAATAGTGGGTGTCTAGGAAGGTTGGTTATGAGTGTCCTACATTGGGAGGTTACAAGGAACCTTTAGGTCAATCTTGGAAGCGATGGAAAAATGAAGTGTTGTGCCTACAAATTTGAGTTGCCCGTCATGCTTTGTCATGAGAGGAGTGCTACAAACATCACCAAGTCATTATAAACATTTGCCTTTGAAACCCCTTGAAGAAGGCAAGGTTATCTCCTTCGAAGAATAGTGGATTTGAGAGGTCCACATAAAGAGTATTTGAGAGCGTTGAAAAAAGAGAGGATTGTTTGTCATCCAAGATCAGGTCTTCCCTTGCTCACTTTGCATCAATATAATAGCCCCCTACTTATTTTCTTCTTGGTGCGCAAACCGAAGCCATCTTTTCCCAAAACCAACCTCTTCTATAACTTCTTCCAATCACGTTAATGATCTCATATTGAGAATTTCGAGATCATCGCTAGCAATGCCAAATTCTGAGATGTCAATCTCCTGATGAAGCAACTTCCCTCCTTTCAAAACTATAATCGAAGCAGGGAAGTCTATGTCATTCATGGGAATTTGTCTATTATATCCAATCTTTATATCTTGTGAAAGCAAGCCAACAACTGCATATGCAATGAGCATAAGAGAAATATACGCTTGTATTCTAATTCAATTGATTCCATCGTCTAAAGAGATGAGCTGCAACCTCTTTGGCAATTTTGTGAATTGGGGTGTTGCAATGCTTTTAACTCCCACAATTCCTTGCAATATCTAGAGAGAAGAAGATGCTAGAGAATCTAAAGAGGAAGCAATAGAATCCGTGACAACCCAAACAAAGCTTCCATTCATCATGTCCAAATCTTGTGCTATGTAATTTTGTTCATGGTATTAAATCTATTTATATAGATAGTGGTCAATGAAGGGTAGTGAAGGGCGGTGATCTACAGTGTAATCTACAATAAATGAAGTAAAAGAATAAAGCAAACCCATCATCAATTAGTAGCAGTTGTGCCATCTATTAAAAATAATACAGAAAACCCAACAGAAGAAAGGAAAAACAAAACCCAAATGGGGATTACAGAGAAACCAGATACTTAAAAAAGATTGTGTATTAAACTAAATTTGCATTGAGTGGACTTACAAATTGATTCGCTATATCTTTGTAACCCCAAAGTACAATTACTCCAAAGCGTTATATCTCTATAACACAACATCACAGTTTATTTATAAGCGAAGGTTAGACTGAGAAATTAATTTGCATGGTAGAGTGTTTGGACGGTGGAATATTTCAATGTATTTGCATTCAATGAGGGCATGATGATAAGCTAGAGATTTAAACATGTTTCAAAAAGATTTCATAAATAGATCCTATTGCGACCTTTCTCCTCCTATAAGTGTTGTTCCCCATTATTAAATGATAAAGTGAATGGTTTTATTGCAACCTTTCTCCTCCTACTTATCAGAGTGAATGGTTTTATGGTATATGATAAATTATAATATCAATATACAATAAGGAATCAATGATCTTTGCTGCAATTCTTCTACAAATTTTCAGACACAAATCTCAACCATTGACAATTCCATGTTTTTTCCATGCCGTTTCGTACACATAAAACACTTACCTAGTCAATTTATTTCAAAATAAATAAAAGGTTAAAAATTTTGATACCATTATTATGATGGTCCCCTTCTCTGCTCCCTTCTTTACGAGCTCTGAATCGACTCCGACTTGTGTCTCATCATCGAGTCACATGGTTTTGTGTTTCTTCCACTTGATTTCCCACGCAAATACCTAGTGTGTTGTAAGGCCATCCAACAAACCTATCATAGCTATTGTGTTTGACAAGCCTCACATGTTAGGTGTAGTACTCAGAGTAAATGGTGTGTACTTCACATGCAAATGAAGTAACCTACTCCCACTAAATGCTAAAATGGTTAACATGACAGTGTGGCATCGCCGCCACATTAAACTCCATCAAATGAATTCATTGCAGATGCACGACCTGTTTTTTCCTATGCTATAGGCAAACCATTGCCAGATGTTGTAGCCGTATGTCCATGTGATATATTAATATGTATTACAACTAACACTTTCACACTTGAAGAAACAAGGACACGTCAATGATAAATTAAAAGGAATGTACAAATTTAATATTTATATTTATATGTCAGTTCAAACCAAATTAGATAGTCTGTATGAGTTGAAGGGACGTTCGATAGCCAGTTGAAAAACTGATAGTTGTAGCTGATGACGTGACATATCCGATCAAACAAGGAGTGCCAACAATGACCAAATCTAAGAGAATGATACTGCGCATTTATCTCATCGACCAAGATTTCATATTAATTGAATGCATTTATAAGCTTTGCCTTTTCTGCCGTTAAAATTTGCAGTTGACTGAAACCATAAACTATTTTCTAGAAACCTATGTAGTTTATCGAGCGTGAGACAAGTATGCCGGGCTTTTATGGACTGGCAAGTCCACAATAAAAGCCTATCGGCTAATTAATAATAATATCACTATTATTTGTTATTATTATATTTAATATTTTTTTGGTACACATTATTATTTTTATTTTTTTAATATCATTTGGACTTAAAACATATTTATATAACAATTAGATTTCTATTTATATATTCTAATCCAAATAATAAAATTAGCACAATACTATATAAAAAAATAGTTTAGAGATATGTCAATTTTTTAGATTAAAAAATTATTATTAATTCAATTCCCACTATAAATATAATAAGTAAATTTAGTTAAAGAATTATTATTTAAAATTGTAAAAAATTATATCATTTTTTTTTAAAACAAGTTAAACAAGTTAGATTGATTTAATATATTTAACATTTTTTAGTACACACTATTATTTTTTTAATATCTCTTGGACTAAATAATAACAATACAATTTCTATTTATATTCTAATCCTAATAATAAAATTATCACAATAAATTAATAATAAAATATTATGTTAAGCCTTTTGAAAATTTTAATATTTACAGTGTAAGCCTTTTGAAAAAAATAATATTCACAATCTAATATAAAAATTAAAAGATATATAGACTACAAAAACTTTCTATTTCATTTTTCTACTACTCAAGGTTTGATAGTGTAATTAAATAAAATTATGAAAAGAATTCCATCCAAAGGTTTCCATATATTTCTAGCTCTGGATGAATGTGATATAAGACAATCGACAAACTATTTACCTCATATTTCAGCGTTTTGAAAGAAAAACAAAGTTACCTCATAATTAATGCCAGGACCAATTGGGCCAAAGTTAAATTTCTCTCCATCTCACAGAAACACATAGGTAACTAGTTAATTAGGAATTTGTTATTTTTCTTTTTCCAATTCTTCCAACTTTTTATGGATTTGGTATAGGTTCGTACTAGGGGAAGCAGAATATGAAAATCCTTGAATTTCTGGAACTGAATTAGCATTATTGATTGGTTAAATTTCTTTGGAGCTGGTCTTAGGTCACATTAGAATGCATGTAAGCAGAAGCATTTTTGACAAGGGCAGTATCAAATATCAATTGACAACCAGTCTCCTATTGGTTTGTCTAACAAATACAATATGGTTAATGTTGAATCAAGGCTCAAGAGTGCTGCTTCCTTTCACAATTGGTTTTATATGTAAGTGACTGATTATTGCTCTTTGTTTGTGAAGCAAAGATCAATTAATCATAAAGTTATGTGGATTTGTGAAATTTTGAAACAATTAATTAATTCTCATGCAAGGCTGAAGATGTTTTCTTAACAGGTATTCTATTTGTTGCAACAGTTAATTGGCCACAAAGGGGCCAGTCCATCGTTGTTCTGGGTGGCTTGTTTTCAACAATGGTATATGTTAACAATCTTCAAGATAGGATACGACTGAGTTTATCCTAACTTTGTAATTCAAGTAACTTAATAAACCATAGAAAACATATTTTGGTGTCCCAAAAAGCATTGACCTCTTGATGAGGGTCATTGTTGGATAATGACAGTCAGTGTGGACACAAAGATTTTCAGCTATTTAAAAACCCCACAGGCCATATGGGTTCTAATTGAGTGAACAACAAAAATAAGAGTTTGAGTCACTCATAACATAATTTATTTGTGGACATCAAAATCTGCATATGGTTAGTAGAATGACAAAACAACATAAACAGAAATTTAAATTCCTATGAGATAATACTTCATAATTCAAATGCAACTAAACAACAAAATTAAACAAAGCATCTAAACCATGAAATAAACCTATCCCATATTGGATTGGTGCAACTTGGTTGTGTAGGAAGCTGCCCTTTCTCAATCCTTGATAAGCAAGATTGCCAAATGATGAGCAAGATTGATTCTCAAGTTGAAGAGAATGACCTTGCAATGAGAATGTGTTGTTGCTAAGCAAATGGTGTTGTGATGAACAAGATTGATTCTCAAATGAAGAGAGTAACCTTGCAATGAGTAAGTGTTGTGTTGTTGTGTAGATTTTGTGTTGTAATGCTTTGCATTTTATAGATTCAAGATTAGGAAGAGTGATAGATTTGGATGAATGTGGGATCATTCATGAGCCAATGACAAGATGCCACTTATCAAGTTGTGAGAGGGTGAGGAATGTGCAAGTCTTGGCCAATGTGCCAATTTGAAATTCAAATTTGGATGAAATGACATGTTTAGGGGGGATGAAAGGTGCAATAAATGCCATGTTTGACTTGTGCAAATAGCATTTAAAACCTTGTTGGAAGGGACAAGTCCCTTTTGGGGGGAAGATTCAAATTGGAAGAATATTCCATTTTGATTCCATTTTGAATGTAATTAGAGGAAATAATAAATCAAATAAATGATTTATTGGTGCAAGTGGGTGGGTTAGTTAGGAGTTTGGATTTGACTCTAGTTGAGTCAAAAGCTAGAGAATGATAATCATGATTAGAAGTTAATTAATGTAGATTAATTAACTTGGATGATATTAGGAGGTGACATTTGATTAAATCAGTTTGATTTATTAAATCAAATGAGAAGAATATAAGGATTAAATAATTTGATTTATTTAATGAACCTTAGGAAATTAATCAATAAATTGTCTTAATTGATTAATAGGAGAATTCGATGGAGGATGTTAGTTTTGCATGTCTACATTTTGCCCCTCTTTGAAGCAATGTACTCGTTGCATTGGTTCAAAGAATGATGCTGTTGACATCGAAATTAAAAAAAAAAAATTCCAGATGCCCCAGCGAAAATAAGTACGTTAGTACATTGCCCCCTTGAGAGATCGAGCGAAAAGATTCAATTTGAGGTCAATCTCCCGACAAAGAGGTTCAAAATGGATGTATGAATGATAATGATAATGGTGATGAAAATGAGATGACGTGATTATGCATGAGATGGATATGGCATGATTATGCAAGATAAAAGGATGAATGCAGCATGGATGTAGGATGGATGCATTGTTAGTGTGAAAGAGGATAGAAGAATAAGAGGGATCAACCCTTAAATTCAAGAAGATGAAGAAGTCCAAAAAGTCCTCTAGTCATCGAGACTTTATTGGATATGACGATGAATGATGATGTGTTGCTTATCCAAGGATGGGAAAAGAGCATACCTTTCTTTATGTTTGATAACACATGTAGGTGCGATGCATCAAGGTATTAAGAACCAGGATGGCATTGCGCCTAGTGTGATGGACTTTGACTCGACAATCAGATAGGAGTGCTCTTGTTCACACTTGACATACGAAAACCTTGCTAGGACGGACCCAACAAAGCAATTATTCGCCAAGTTATTTTACAAGAACAACCAACAAGCACAACAGATAAAAAGATAATGATCATTGCCCCATTCCTTTCTCTCTAAACCTATTTTGTTTAGGCATCATCGAGAGGTCCTTGGAATGAGCGCAAAATAAGATAAGTCAACAAGACCAAGATAAAGTAAACAAACAAGGTGATGTTCTTCGTACCGCTAGCCAAGGCTAAACTAATGTGGGGTACTTGATGCTTATGTCCATCGTGGGAAAGCTTCATCCTAGGACATGTAGTGATCAAGGTTTTGATGGGACTGATTGGGTGATAAGCTATTGATACTCTGAGTTGACCAACTTGCTGACTTACTGACTTAGACTTTCGAGACTTTGACGATTAGGGAGTTCACTTCGGAACCTGCTAGACTTGCTTCTGACTGCTTCACCAAAGGATGAAGGCGACAATAATTTATTATGAGCGGTGATTATTGCGGGTGAAAGTGAGATGAAATGGATGCACCATTTTGGATTTTTCAAATATTTTGAGGCTGTTTTTGCTATTTTGAGATGTTTTACAAATGTTTTTGGTATTTTCAAGATTTTTCAATGTTTTTTTGGATTTTGTGTCTCGGGGGCTGATCAAGGATGGCCTTGCCTATGTTTAAGCTCAAAGACGACGTAGTTTGGACTCCAATTGACTTGACTGCTAATGAGATAGACGAGCAAACAAATTGCCATTGCAACGAACGCCTAACTAGATGGGCAAACGGATGCCAATGCGATAGACGCCTGAAAGACTGACCTAAATGTAACAAAGATAAGCAAACAAATGCCATTGCGACGGATGCCTAAAGGATGGGCAAACGGATGCCAATGCGACGGACGCATAAAGAATGACCCAAATGTAAAAAAGATAAGCAAATGAATGCCATTGCGACGGACGCCTAAAGGATGGGAAAACGGATGCCAATGCGACAGACGCATAAAGAATGACTTAAATGTAAAAAAGATAAGCAAACGAATGCCATTGCAACGGACGCCTAAAGGATGGGCAAATGGATGCCAATGCGATGGACACATAAAGAATGACTTAAATGTCTTGGGGGATGATCAAAGATCAACCTTTCCTACGTTCAAGCTCAGAGACGACGTAGTTCGACAAGGTGACAGACTGGTTTGATGATAAGATGGACAAACAGATTGCCCCTTTTGTTGCTTAAAGGACTGACCCTAACCGTCTCGGGGGATGATCAAAGATCAACCTTGCCTACATTCAAGCTCAGAGACAACGTAGTTCGACAAGGTGAAGACGAGTTTGATGATAAGATGGACAAATGGATTGCCCCTTTTATTGCTTAAAGGACTGACCCTAACCGTCTCGGGGGATGATCAAAGATCAACCTTGCCTACGTTCAAGCTCAGAGATGACGTAGTTCAACAAGGTGAAAGACTGACAAGACTCAATGATGAATTTTTTTGAAGATTTTATGATATTTTGACATGTTTTGGATTTTTGAATGATTTTTTTTTTTGAATGTTTTGTTGATGGATTTTTCGATGTTTTGAATTTTACATGATTTTGACAAATATGATATGTGATGACGATATCAGTGCTCTATTTTGGGATTTTGTTGAAAACCAAGCTTTAATGTTGATCAATCGGACTGATGGATTGATAGTTTGACTAAGTGTGTTAAGTCAAACGAAAGTGATAATGCATTCGTAAACTTTTAGGAAGTTGTGTTATCCCGAAGTAAACTCGTACAAAAAGGATAATTTGGCTAGCTGTGTTAAGCCAAACAAGGTGATTATGGATTTGATAATTTGGCTAAGTGTGTTAAGCCAAACAGAGTGATGATAATGAACTTGTAAACCCAAGGAAGTTGTGTTATCCTGGAGTAAACTCGTGCACAAGATGATAGTTTGACTAAGTGTGTTAAGTCAAACAAGGTGATGATTGATTGGATTCGATTGATCAATGATAAAGATTGATTTGGAACAAAATAGCTTTGATGATTTGATGTGACATTGAAGTACACATTAGATGCAACTGATATGGATTGTTCAAATTGATGCTCGACAAAAGATAAAACATCATCTTGTCAAAATATGCCATGGGCTAGTGATTTGGATTCGTGTTCACAAATGATTTGACCAAGTTGATTTCACATTTTCCAATGCTCGGATCACCACATAAGTGGGAAGATATAGATTAAGATTTATTCTCGAAGCAAGATGTAAATATCTGCCCCTAGTGTCTAGCAATGTTTGGAATGCCATGGGTCGTTTCTTGGATCGGTATAGTAAGCATGCAAAGGATGCCAAGGGTTATCTTGTGACAAGATAAGGTATTTGAACAGAGGAATGCTCATTCAGATAATGCTTCAAGGCTTAAATAACATTGGGTAGGATGGGATCAGTGAAAATGACCCATGTCAAGATGACTACCATAAGCGAGTGTAAACCGTTTACCAAACCTTTATCAATATCTAGATAAGGTGGAAGATGGATGCAAATATATGAAAATGGATTGGATAAGTGGTTCTTGGATAAACAGATGATATGGATGGAATGCTAGCTTTATTATGGATGTGATAAGATGCTTTCTTCTGAACTAGTGCACATAGATGCTCGATTCTACACATAATGCCTGTTTGCCAAGTTTTCATCATGGTACCTGCCCAAAGCGCCACCGAAATGGTTTTCGCTAGAGGACGATATTTTTCTTTACTGTTTTCAATCCTTTTTTTGATTTTTTTTTTTGTTGTCACCAAGACGCCTATTTGCCAGGTTTTCATCAAGGCAACCATTTTTTCAGGACTTTTTCTGATTGTTTTTGTATTTTCTAAGAGATTTTAAGCTGATGCTGAACCACCTGGTGGTGCTGATGTTGATGCTTCTATCATAACGTGCCATCGGTATCCTGCTTGAAGAAGTTGTCTTGCCAAGATACGTGCACTTGAATGCAACTTTTGAGATTCTTGATCTGCTTTGCTGATACCGGAGTTAACTTTGTCTTTGTGCACACATCACGATAGAGTGCCTTTTGAATCCTTATGATGAAGGGTCGCTGCCAATACATGGTCAATGTGAGACTTGGATATCATGTGTGGAGGTGTGGATGGAGTGTGTTTAGGGATAAAATATGGATTGGTTGATAGTTTGGAGCCTTTGACTCTCCAAACTTGGGAAAACGAGCAATAATGGGTGGATACGGAAGTGTACATGGAACTAGGACCAACTGCTTGATACACTTTGTATGTCACTTGAGAAGCTTGGTTTTTCCTTTGTGAAAATCTTTGATGGATACATTTCCCTTTTTTATTTTTCCCCATAGTTTCTTTGACTAATGGAGTTTGATAGGGATAGTCATTCTTTGTATTCTTTGGTATCCACTTGTATTTTATTTGTCCTTCGTGCTTCATCATTTGATTCAAATATTTCTTTTGACGTTGGTCCCAATTTGTGTATGGGGTGATCGGTGGATGAAGATTTATGACATGGCGGGTTGTAGTATTGGCATTGGTTTCATCATAAGGATCCTTCGTGCTCCCTATGTTGACATTTGCTCGAGATGAAGTTGCCCCTAGTTTGGTGATAGTATTACTGATATGTTGAGATCCCTTGATTGTTGAATAACCAAGGCCTTGACGCTTAGGATTTCTAAAAATCTGCACTGGTTCTAGGATACCCTGTTCATGTAGGCCTAATCCTCTGCCTTGATAATTCATCTGCTGAAAAAATTTATTTGCCATAGGATATGATTTAATTTGGAAACAAGGTGTTTCTCCTTCTCTGCTTTGTGGCGGATCTTCAAATGTCATAGCTCTTTCATTGATAAGATGATTTTCCCTTACAAAGGTGAGTGATCCAAGTTTATAAGTGATAGGATCTTCCATAAGTGGGATGAATGCCTGATTGATATCTTCAACTTGATCTTGTGACATATCAGATTGTAGTGCTTCTTCAAGAAGTGTTGATGCTTCACTGTCTACAAAAAAGTCTTCCTCATGACTCACTTCATAGGATGTTTTTGATTCATGACTTATGTACAAGCCTTCTTCTTGACCCATTTCTGATATGTCTCTGGATTTCTCTATATCTTGATCATGTGTACCAATGTTAAGAGTAGGAGACTCTTGTTTCCCAGTAATGATTTCAAGAGTATGAGACTCTTGTTTTGAATGAAGATCATCTATGTGTCCATCCAAAGAAAGCATCTCATTGGTAGATGGAGGAGTATGTCCTATGTGGATGTGGTCATCATTTGCAGCATCTTGTATAGATAAAAGAGTGCCCATTAGATCATTGTAGTATCTCGGAGATACAAATTTTTGATTTTGACTAATTCTGGAATTGCTTTCGCCATGCTTTTGATCAAGTTCTTAACATGGGTCAATTTCAAAGGATGGATTGTCTACAAGGGGTTCTTGGACATCGTCATTGGGAAGTGGCTCAATATTCTCTTGAGCTTTTAGTGGATTTGGATCAAATGTTGAGCTAGGGATTCCTTCAATATTTGTAACCATGAGGTCAAAGGATGTTAATATGTCATTGGAAGGGCCATTGCTAGACCTTGATGGAAGGTTTTGATCATGCTTTGGAATACGTTCTTGAGATATGTCCTCTAACTCACAAGGTGATGTGGAGACATTTTTGATATGATCATTGGTCGATGGATCGTAGATTATGTCAATGGGATCAAATAAGTGTAACACATCTTGAAATAGATCACTAAAAAGTGGCTCTTGATGAACGACGATTTGATCAATGGATGGGGTAGACATATCTTCAATGTGCTCATTGATGGATTGATTTTGATCATTGTTTTCAACAATTTTGGTGGAGGGATTATCAATGTTCTCAAACATAGGATCAAATGATGTTAATGTTTCTTGGATTGGATCATTGTTGGGTATCGTCAGTGAGTTTTGATCGTGATTGAAAAGTGACTCTTGGTGTGTGATGATTTGATCATTGAATGAGATGGGAACATCTTCAATGTGTTCATTGATGGATAGATCTTGATCATTGTTTTCAACAATTGCGGTGGGAATCTGTTGCAAGCTTTGTTGAGCGGGTAAGGCCTGCGTTTGGTGCTGAGCCAACAATGCTTATTGTTCGTCATGTTGTTTTTGTGCCAACAATGCTTTTTGTTGGGCTCTTTGTTGTGCTACTTCTTCTTGGATTGCTTGCAATAGTGCGTAGAATTCTGCTTGTGCTTGCGCTTGTTGGGCTACTTGAGCTACTTGTGCTTGCTGAGCAACTAGCTATGTAGCTTGTTGGGCTTGGAGTGCCTTTTTGCTGGAAGCTTCTTGTGTAGCTTGCAACATGATGGAGAATGAATTGGTCGTGTTGTGTTTTGGCGGTGGTGGCAATGGTGGTGGAATGGGAATGGTGTTGATTGTTGGGGTTGCTTGGATGGTTTCCATCTGTTTTTGCGATATCGATGGAAAAATGGGATGATTTGGTATGATGTTTTGATTTGGCATGATAGATTGAAATTGAACATTGTTGTGGTTGGGAATCATATTGCCTTGATTTAGGTAACTTTGATTTTGCATGGGGTTACCCTGACTTGGATCAATACCTAGAGTTGTCAACATATTGCTTGGATTTTGAACAACATTGATGGGATTTGAAATGTTCATGTTCAACAAACTCGTATTTGGAATATATGGATTTGGTGGGATAATGTTGTTTGGAAAACTCATGCATTGAGCGATTGGTTGATAGATTTGTGAATTTGGACTTAGATTGAAATTTACCATTGGGAAAGGTGTTCCAAACTTTGGATCGGGCATACTCACATTCGTTGTACCATTGATGTTTGTATGAGATAATGATCCCATGTATGCATTGTACAAGCTTTGAAAATCAAATGGTATTGCAAGGCTTGGATAGTTTAGTTGATTTGGGTTACTCATGATGGATGGATCAAATTTATATTCCATGTCCCTCTTGTGTTGAGATCGAGTTTGAACCATAAAATGAAGATCAATTTTCAAGAATGTAAGAGATGAACCTCTAATCCTTTAGATCGGTCTAAACCTTAGGTTCAAAGAAGCAAAGAACTAGGACAATTGAAGGATCAAAGGGATGACGAGGATGAGATAAATGAAAGATGGGTGATATGGATGAATGGAACTCTTAAAGAACCTTTGAAGGAAATGCTGAACATTTTAGGACTTTGATTGATTCATGATTGGATTAATGGTTTGACTAGGTGTGTTAAGTCAAACAAAGTGATTTGATTTCACCTAAGAGTTTAGCATAATAGATGACAAAGATTCCAAGAGTTGTTGGTGAGATGGAAATTTGACTGATTTTGATGGTTGAAAGATGGATGAAAGTGATTGAATTTGATCCTAGACTTGACCTAGATGACACTTCTGCTTACAAGACCTCGGTGTTGAAGAACATGCTATATTCTGAACTCGAAAAGTCTCTCAAGATTCTCCTCACTAGCTTTCACACTAAGCTTTTTGAACTTCAGTTTTGGGATTTTGATCATGTTAGAAAACACATGTGTAATCAAATTTGTCTTTTATCTTGGTTAAATGAGGTTCTTTTTATCCAAGACACTTGCTTGCTTAGGTTTTCAAACTATATGTCTAATGTCCCATTCTCTTTCTCATTCCACAAGGTCCTTTATGTGAAAATCAAGGAAATTAGGGCAAAAGTTTCCTATGTTTATCCTTAGTGAAAACAAATGATGATAGAATTCAAACACTTAGAAACCTCTAAGGATATGATCCCTAGGGAAAGCAAGAGTGCTTAAATTCGTCAAAGGTATTTGTTTCCTCCAAGGTGTTTGAAATTTGAGGCTCATGTGAATGTTCGTTTTTCAATGTTTTGAATCCAAGCAAAGTGTTTTTGATTCCAAGCACTTTTTACAACCCTAGGATGATGAGGAAATATCTTGTTGGGTTTCCACTTGGATAAATCCAGCTGCGCATATCTTGTGCGAATGGCTAAATGCTTGAGCACACTGGCTCCCCTCCACGACACTCACTTATTCGGGTCAGCCAAGCATTAGTACCCATGAATCTCCCATGGCATACTTTCCATTTCTACAACAAAACTGCATGTATGCGTGGGGCGGCTTCAGAGGACATGACCTCTTGCACCAACAAGATAGACAAGGTTTTGGCCAATTTCTAAACAAGGGGTTCTAATTCGGGCATTCCGCTCGTGGGGGATTATCCAACATCGGTGAGAGTCCATTGTTGTCCATCTCGTCGGAATAATCCTCGTGATTCTTGAACTTTCCTCAAGAATCCACACTTATATACCGGTTGGAAGTCGCTTGGCTTTAGCGTGTTCCCGGTTGGGTCATTCCCTTGGGTGATTACTTTTTCCCACAAGGCAGGCCCTCTAAGATAAACAATAGCGAGCTAACATATCCCGTCGTTCACACAACCTTCGTTGAAAAACAAAGGGGAGAACCTCCGCAATATATCGTGCTCACACTCGCATGTTTTGTTCAATTTTAGATCCCAAATTGAAGTGTGGAGGCAATATTTTTGACAACTTAATATCAGAAAAAGACTTTTGATTCTCAAGATCACCGTGAGGCATGAGAGAAGCGCATACGTCTTTTCGATGATATTACTTTGTGAAAAAGATTGCAAAATATCGAATGCACATGTTCATTTTAAACCTCAAACCAAAGATGTGTTCGTTTTAAGCACCAATTGAAATGTGTGATTGCCTTGTTCAATTTTAAGTCCAAATTGAAATTTAGTAAGTTTCTAAGGTTCAATTTTATCCCAACTTTGACAAAGCATGAAGTCGTTGATTGATTTTAAGTCTAAAGCTGAAAGGTGATTTGGTTTGAAACAGAAAACGAGAGTAGAAATTGGACGCTCCAAGATTACAACAAGCATTAAAAAATGCTTTTTCCCAATCTTGATTTCAATGTTCAAAGATTAGTTTTCCTCAATTCCAATCTTCTATTTGATTCTCCAAAGATTGCAATGTATTTTCATCTAATGTTGTTCCCCTTTAACTCTGCTTTTTTTTTTTTGGTTTCAAAAGTAGATCAAGTTGGCAAAAACCACCAATTATCTCCACCTTTGTCAACAAAATTTCCTGCACAAGAGACTTAGAGATATTAATGTTGAGGCTGATAAAATGAATCTATATACATAAATTTCATGTCAAACATCATAAATGCATACAAAATTGTAATTTGTAGACAATAGTGAAAATTGACTATAGATAAATAAAAGCACAAGTAATTTACTCC